>OZ004603.1:41771968-42008968 GCA_963924605.1 Malthinus seriepunctatus
AGACTGATGAAATAAGAGAAAAACATAGTAAAATAGAGGGAGTTTAGAGATCGATATACAGAGATAAGGAAATAGATAAAGAGACTGATGAAATGAGAGAAAAACATAGTAAAATAGAGGGAGTTTAGAGATCGATATACAGATATAAGGAGATAGATAAAGAGACTGATGAAATGAGAGAAAAACATAGTAAAATAGAGGGAGTTTAGAGATAGAAACAGAGATAAGGAGATAAATACAGAGATAAGGAGATAGATAAAGAGACTGATGAAATAAGAGAAAAACATAGGAAAATAGATGGAGTTTAGAGATAGATACAGAGAAAAAGAGACAGAAACAGAGATAAAGAGACAGACACGGAGATTAAGAGATAGAGAAAGAAAAGTCCCCTGGGCTTCTTCTCTGGGGCTTCTACATCTCTCTCTCTCTCACTCTCTCTCTCTATCTTCTTCTTATTCTTTGTCTTTCTCTTTATCTCTGTATCGTTATCTCTTTATCTATCTCTAACTCCCTGTATTTTACTATGTTTCTATCTCATTTATCAGTTTCTGTATCTATCTCCTTATCTCTGTATCTATCTCTAAACTCCCTCTATTTTACTATGTTTTTCTCTCATTTCAACAGTCTCCTTATCTCTCTCTATCTCCTTCCATTTTTCTATCTTAATATGTCATTTAAACAGTCTCTCTAACTGTCTTCTTATTTCTCTATATGTCTTTTTATCTCTCTCTATCTCTCTCAATTGTTCTATCAAAATATCTAATTTCTATCTATCTATCTTTATCTCTATATCTATCTCCCTTCATTTTTTATATTAGTGTCTCATTTCAACAGTCTTTTTCTCTCTATATCTATCTCTCTCAATTTTACTATCTTAATATCTCATTTAAACAGTCTCCATACGTGTTTCTTTATCTATCTCCTTATCTCTATATCTGCCTCTCTCTATTTTTCTATCTCATATCTATCGCTCCCTCTCTATCTCTCGATGCCTCTGTTATCTCATCTGTCGAGTAAAGAAGAACTCTTTGTGTTACAGAGTTATCCAGCTGGACTTTATTTCTTAAATACTAAGACTTCGTTTGCCTTTAATTAACTTACTTTTCACTTTTAAAATCCAAATAGTACTGGTCTAATTTCTTTAAAATTGGGTGTTTTTAAGAACTAAAGAGACCGTGGATAATAATTAAAGACTTGGATTTTAACTTGTAAGGCAATCAAGAGAATAAAGGAGTAGGAGAGGGAATATCTTTTTCAAGGTAATTGAAAAAGAAGAAGATTATTGCGAGAAATTCTTTAAGGGTGCTGTTATCTCTGGAAAAAAGTCAAGATCTACATGAGTTTACTGTTTATTAAAATGAAAAAATACACAAAAATATCTTCTATTACTTATAATATACATATTTTTAATATACAAAATTATAATAATATACTATTAATTAATTTTACGAATTCAAAACTAATTATTATTTGTAAACAATTTATTATTGATTGACGGGCCAACGCTTAGTAAAGCACCAAAGCGAGATTCAAGAGACATAACAGTCCCTTTAACGATTCAGTCTTGTGTCCTAATCGATGTATGCAGTAGAAATTAAAAATTGCAAAAATAGCTATACCATTATAAAAAAGATTAAAGGTTGCAGCCCAGGGCATGGGCTGCAACAAGTCCACCCCTCGTTAGATTTGGAAAGATATAACTGTAACAAACAAAGCTTGAGGAGTCATCGCTTGAGGAGTTCGGCTCATCAAGCGGTGGCCCACAAGACATAATACATAATTAAAACAATAAATAATTACAAAATATTAATTAATATTAAAACTGGTAATGGCTGCTTATCGGGTAGCTGCTAGGTAGGTGGCGTCGCTTCAACCCTGCACCTTGTCCGAGAGAGTGCGAGGGGTGGCACCCCCGTCCACCACTGGGGGTTGTCCTCGAAATTGTCGGTTGTTGCTCCTCCTCCTTGGTCTCTAATGCGCATGCGCGTGGACTCCGTGTAGGAGTGCGCATGTGCGTTGACGCCGGGCGGGGAGGGGTAGGGGGGAGGGGACCGCCGACCCCCCTCCCACCTACCCCTCCCCGCCCGGCGCCAACGCACACCCACATTGCTACACGGAGCCCACGCCCATCGCCACGTCAAAGACTACGAAAGAGGAACAACCTCCGACCAATTCGAGGACAACTCGCAGTGGTCTTAGAGGTTGCTTCCCCTCGCGCTCTCTTTAACGTGGAGAAGAGCTGTTGGAAGCAACTTACCTAGCTGCTACTTCTTCGCTAGCGATGACCAGTAAATAGGGGTAGCTACCCTCCTAAGCAAGCAATGAATTTAAATTGAAAAAAATTAATTTAAAAAAAACTAATCGAGAGGTGTAGCTACCCTTCTACTTAAATACAATCCAAAATAAATTAATCTTCGTCCATTAAATCTCCTAATCCTCATGTTGGGTCCAAAACCAGAAGACATTGTCGGCTTGATAAAAATAAGCATCTTTCCGAATCAAAGGTGGAATGTAATCTGAAACTAATGGAGATGTTAGTCTGATGTACCCATTTTGGACACAAGCTGAATCGTTAAAAGGACTTTTGCTTCTTAAAGTTTCGTAGTTATCGCTCAATCATTACTTCAAATTAATTAATTTTTAGTAACCAATAATTAAAAATATTTTGATTCAAAATATCCTGGAAGCGCTGTGAGAAAATCAACTTAGATAAAATAACTTCAACTTGGTCCATTAGGTTTTCTAAAAATCCTCTTGATGTGGACCAAAACACACTCTCACTGTCGACGATAGAACGGAAACTGAAATAAGATATGTTTTAGTATATGTTTCGATTAAGTAATTAATTTTTCTTTTTCAATATAAATTAATTAAAAATACATGCAGCATAGCAAAAAGCAAACACCTTCTAGGGTGTCTTCTCTATTTAAAATTAATTAAAATAACTTACTTAAGTTTTAATAATTTTCGTCCAATAATTATTTACAATTAATTAACTTTTAATAACCAATAATTAAACACAATTGGACCCAAAATATCTCGAAAGCGCTGTCAGTAAATAAACTTAGATAAAGTAACTTCAATTTGGTCCATTAAGTTTTCTTGTAATCGTCTCGATGTTAGGCAAAATAAAGCACTGTTAGTCACAAGACCATCTTTCAAAGTCGATGATTTGAACGAAACTGAAATAAGAAACATTTTAGTATGTATTAGGCATAGTCAACCAATGATTATTTTCAATTAAGTAATGAATTTTTAATTTGCAAAATAATTTAAATAAACATACGATTTTTTCACCAAGTTTCACTTTAAATATTTACAAGGAACCAGAAGAAGGAAAGCATTTTCGGGAATATTTATTGCTATTTAGTAAATTAATTTAATTTAATTAACCATTTGTAACTACAATTACGCATTAAAATGAGTAAAAAAAGTTGGATTGAGTTGAGGGGTGTCCAATAGTTGATACTTTTGGAGTTGTGGCCACTTAACTCGAAAATTATTAACTATTGTGGACACCCCTCAATATAACTTTTTTTACTGATTTTAATGCGTACTTCTCGCTCTTAGGTCGAGTTTTGAACACTTAGGGAATAGATATTCTATTCGTCAGTACCTAACTTTTTTTTGAGAAACCCAACATTAATGTAAAGAATACTTTTTTTTAACACCTTGTACAGGGTTGTAAGCAAAATGCTTCAACAAAATTCTAGGGTATGTTCTCTACTTCAAATTAAGTACTTACTTAAATTGTGGTAGTGATCGCCCAATAATTATTTCTAATTAATTAATTTTTGGTAGCCAATAATTAAAAATCTTTTTATTCAAAATATCTCCAAGCCCCGTGAGAAAACTAACTTAGGTAAAATAACTTCAACTTGGTCTATTAGAATTTCTAGTAATTGTCTTGTTGTGGGGACAATAGGCAGCGTCAGTTAAGGAACCATCTTTTCGTGTCAAAAGTTGAATGGAATCTGAAATTGAAACATGTTTTAGTATTATGACACGACACAGACTGAATAGTCAGAAGCATTAGTCACTAGTGCTTTTTGTATTAATTTATGCTTGTTTGAATTACATGGCCATAATTAACCAATGATTATTTCCAATTAATTTTAAAAATAATTATTTCAAAAGTCACTAGTGCACTTAAATATTTTCAACAAGAAACCACAAGGGGAGGTATTTTCGGGAATATTTATTGCTATTTAGTAAATTAATTTAATTAGTTAAGGGAGGTTATCTTAAAATTCGCGAAGAAATTGAGTATCAGATTTACATACTATTTGAAATTAGTTAAATGTTTTATTCTTAAGAGATATTTTACATAAAGTAAGAAGTTAAGAAACGTTTTGCAAATAGCCCAAAACTTGAGAAACTACTTTAGAGTTATTATGTATTTGCAAAATATCTCTTACACTTTACATACCCCTAAAAAGACAAAAATTACTTACATTAATCTTTGTTAACTTTCTTGTAATCCTCGATTCATTAATCCTTGGAATTATTCTGGTATAGAGGGCACTTCACGAACGATCTTTACAACTCCAAAGTTAAAGGGCAACTGAAATCAATTACGAAATATTTACTATAATCGACACAAAATGATTCATAAAAATTTAATGTTATGATCCATTTTTATTTATTTTAATTTTACACAATTTATTGTTATGCAAGGTAAATGCTTATCGCTACATTATACAGGATGTTGAAGAGAATAGAATTTCAAACATTAGATTACTACGGATTTACATAATAATTTAAATTAATAAAATGTTTAATTGTTGAGAGATGTTTTAATAGTTAGAAGTTCATTAGCTAAAGCCTATTTTGAAACTATCGCAAACCCTTGTTCATACGAAGGTTTTTGTGAGCATTTTCTCTTAGCTGAGTGGAATTCCGTCCTGCCCTAAATGAGTTTATCAACTCAAAAATATTACTTGCAAAAAATTTGTTACAAATACACCCTTAAAAATAATTAATCGATTGGTTGATTTGATCATTAATAAGTATTTGTATTTCTTAAATAATTTAACAAATTAGTAATTCTATTTTTTTCTTATTTTAAAGAGTTAATGAATGACCGACCCAATCTAACTAATTACCAGGTAATTACATTAATTACTTACATACAAATTATTGATTATTTTGACTCGATGTAAGGATTTGTTATAAAAAGTTACATTCACTAATTAATTAAAAAAAATTTATTTTTGATTTTTATTAATTTAATGGCTATGTATTTAAAGCGTTACGTAATTAAAAATATTTTGTAATTTTTATAACAATCCAAGTATAGAGTATTAAGATGCTGTTAATTTATTTAACAATTAGAGAAGTTATATCATAAATCTTACAATTTTTAGATTTGTAGCTGCCAGCTTAATTTCCACGATTCCAACTCCATATTATTATCCAGGATGATCTTTTTGAAGGACCCAGCCATGGTAGTATGACTGTATTCTTCTTGTAATCCTTAGTTGTGGTGTTAAAAGCACTGGCACTGGAGGAACGATCCTTCATACACGAAAGTTAAATTTAAACTGAAATGAATACGAAATACTTTACTATAAATGACACACAGTGAATCATTAAAAGTATCAAATACTTTATCTATTGTTGTGCCTTTTAAATTAAAACTTCAGATTTACGCAACAATGTATGTAACGAAATATGTATTTTTATTCTTGTAAAAGAATAACTAATTATAATAAAGGTATAAAATTAGTTGTGTAATTGTTTTACTTTAATCGAGGGGTCATCCACTCTCAAAAGTCAATGTACAAAAGTTTCGGCCGTTTGTATACAAATTCAGAACAGTGGGTGACCCCTTGGTTTATCGAATGATGTCACTCGAGCAATTAAGTTCGCTCTCATTGCGAACAAAAAACTGTTAAACCTTGTGCTTTTGCTGTTTTTAAAATGTATTTTATGTCTTCTTCTTTAACTGTATTTTTATTTGAAATGAAATTTCAACCAACCAAATTTGGCTTTAATTTTCTCCAAAAAAAATCACAATTTAAACAGCCTCTTAAAACAGGGAAAAATCTCTAGTATTATTTTAAGTATGTAAAACCTCTTTTCTTCAAAATACAATGCAGACGATTCTTGTAAAATGTTGTTTTGATAGACAAAATTCTGCCTTTATTCTAACTTCATCTTCGAAACATGTTATCGATTATTAGACAGTCTTTCCGATACGTGGATATAAATTCATACATCTGGTTTGATGATGAAAAATGGTTACCTGAGCATCGGGAAGCAGTTCTCGATATAATATAGGTTAGAATTCTTCTTTTTCTCGATAAGCTTATCCAGTTTTAATTTAAATTACATTACATATAATTACAAGTAACATTTAAAATCGCTTAAAAGCTTCTCAAAACTTTATTAAACAAAAGTCAAGTTGAGGTTATGTTCGGTATGTTTATATTTTTGCTGGCGAGATTAAGTTAATTTGAAATATCCCCAACATCCCACCATTTATTTTTAACAAACTCCTATACTCTTCTGTGCTCCTGTCACTTCAACTTGTTCGTCGGCCGCGTCTTATCAATTTTTAGCGCATTTTTATCAAAATTATCTGATTTCGACTTTCAACTTTTGAACCGCTGGAGCTACAGCGTTCAAAATCGACACCGGGCTAGTCGAGGGGTCATATATACTCGTCGTTTTTTCAAAATTAAAATAGCTACCCCTGAAGCAAAGCTACACCCTTTCAAAGTTTCAAAGGGTGAACAGCTTAATTCTTTAAAGTAGAGTATAGAAAATAATAAAATTTTGTACAAAGATAGAAGAATAATAGTCCAATAATATTCTTTAATTTAAAATGAAATTTTAAAAAGCACACCCTTAGTTTAAGTAGAGCTGAAAAAGTTATGAAAATGAAACAGCTTATACTATACCATAAGACATTGAATCTTGTACATTGTTTTAAGAAATCTCTTACAGTTTGGCTCAAATATGTCTATACTATCGACATGGATAAACTACCCTCTTAAGATGATACTACATTTAAGTACTGAAACTAGCAACAGACTATAATAAGTAACAATTTTCGTGTCCACAGGTTGAAATCCCATAAATATATCAGTGTGTTTTCTATTTTTATAGTTTAATTAATTAGGGCTCTTTTGATGACTGTGCAATTGTGCATAGCTAGTTTAAAGTTGTATTCACACACAACCGTGATTGATCCGTCACGTCACGTCTCCGGTCAGTCAAAAATGGTATAAAAAATATCGTAAGCGTGCTTTTAAATGAATCCATTCACACTCATCAGTCATGGTTCGGAGATTTTGTTTTTGACGCCGTCACGTCTCCGGTCAGTCAAATAAAATAACGTCGACAACGTTATTTTTATAAATCCTTTTATAACTAAAGGTAAATGACGGATCCATGACTGATGTGTGTGAATCGTGCTGTCCGTCAAAATAAAATCACAAAAAATTTGACTGACCGGAGACGTGACGTGACGGATCAATCACGGTTGTGTGGGAATAGACCTTAAGGGGTGTTGATTTCTCATAATATGTTTCCGCCGTTTTTGTTAAAGTTTTTCATTTAAAACTTGGTAGAAACATTTAGAGTAATATTATAAGTATACAACTTGCAATCCAAAAAAAATTTAAAAATCAAAGTTTTCATCAAGAGTAACCCTTAAATTTGCTCTCGGACTCCGATTGAAACCGCCGATAACGATTTAAACTTATTATCGGCTTTTTATTAACTTTTTGACAACTTTTAACGTGAAAACTTAATAAAACTCCAATTTTAAGTAATGGCACGTTGATTTTATTAACAATGAAATTGTTTGAGGTCTTTTCCTGACTAGGTATGTCCATACAGAGTTTCAAAATATTTCTCTTTAAGTTCAAATAAAATTCCACCAGATAATTTTGTTCAGTGGGGTAGTTTACCCATACCTGTGTAGTATATTTGTACATGATGTACCAAGCTGCAAGAGATTTATTTAAACAATTTACAAGATACCTCTCTACAGGGTGGGTGATTTTTTACTGTCCAGCTAATATCTGCTGAAATATTGAAGATACTTAAAAAAGTTAAATTAGAAACTTTTCAAACAACACCTCATCTACAAAATAGCGCAAACAATTTTTTTCCATGGCCTACTTGTTTTGGGGGAAAGTATGTAACTTTGGTTTTTCAAATAGAACACCCTGTATATTTTTAGAGAATCGTATTCTAAATCAATTTCTCTTTATAACGATGTATCACAAGTACCATTTTGTTTTCTAATAATAATAATTATGCCCAATATACCCTTTGAAACTTTGAAAGGGTGTAGCTTTGCTTCAGGGGTAGTTATTTAAATTTTGAAAAAACGACGAGAATATATGACCCCTCGGCTAGCCCGGTGTCGATTTTGAACGCTGTAGCTCCTGTGGTTCAAAAGTTAAAAGTCCAAATCAGATAATTTTGATAAAAATGCGCTAAAAATTGATAAGACTCGGTCGACGAACAAGTTGAAGTGACAGGAGCACAGAAGAGTATAGGAGTTTGTTAAAATTAGTAAATGGTGGTTTATCTTGTCAACAAAAATATAAACATAACGCACATAACCTCAAGTTGTTTAATAAAGTTTTGATTTTAAGGGATCTTACATGTTACTTGTAATTATATGAAATGTAATTTAAATTAAAACTGAGTAAGCTTATTGAGAAAAAAGAGAAACCTATATTATATCGCAAACTGCTTCCCGATGCTCAGGTGTGTTCATCGATATTTTACCATCTAAGCTATTGTTAAAAGGCTTTTTGACGGTCAAACGCAAAAACCAGCTGTATAAATTTAATCCTGCGTATCAGAACATGAGAGTTAATATTTGGGCTCCTGTCGAAGGCTTTGCTGCTAAAATGTTGATACTTTGGCACAGACGTTCGTTTATTGAAAATTATTTCCCAGAGCGTTAGAAAGACTTGATGAAGGCAGAATCAAATTCTCACGTTACAACAATCATATGCATTGCATTTTGGAGAAACAAGTTGCAAAAGTTATAATACAAATAAAACGCAAAAGATCAATTTATACTATTTTTTATTTATAAAGGAATTTAAATTATTTTACCTATATTAAATGATTAATGAGTTATCATTAAAATTATAATCACAATTAATACTAAGCATTTTCAATCAACTTAAATTACAAAATAATTAAAGTTCAATTTATAATTCTACCTATAGTTGAGTTTCACAAATGTAGACAGTTATGTCATTTATAGAATAAAGACGAGATTCCATCGAGATTTTTCGGTACAGCATTATGAACAATCGTTCGTATTCGGATCCACTTCTACTACTAAGCTTCTGTCAGCTTCTGTCAAATTATAGTAAAGTACGTTATTCTATTAAAGCGGCACGTGTTTTCTGCATCTATCTCAATAGAAGCCGCGCTATAGCTCGCTAAATTTTGTGAACACATATTAGGATGAGTCACTATCTCTAATTGTGAGATTGAAGTATAGTAAATAAGGGTTTCAAGTTTATATTAAATGTTAAACAAGAACTACCTACACATTCACCAATGGATGTTCTTAATTAAGTTGCTTGAATGATGTCAATTAAAAATTTCAGTATGTCCAACAAATCGAATAAAAATAATTATCCTTTGCATCTTTTTCAAGTTGAAATACAAAACCAAATTTTGGTTAGTTACAAAGGGAAATAAATTAATAAGGATAATTATTTTTAAGAGGTTTGTAGAGTTTATAAATGAAATATTTACATTTAACAATTTATTATAAATTTAACTTATTTTTTAGTAATGAGAAAATTAATTAATAATTAAAACATTATCTGTACCTTATTAATATTTCTGTTATTCCTTGCTTCGCTAATTATATATTTATTACGATAAAATAATACACAGTTCACTAAGATCTTGGGACTAGATGTCAACAGTTAAACTAACATAATCCAAACTAAAGCTCAAACAACAAATAATTAGGTAAGAATGACTATTGATGTTTCATATTGCATGTTGAACATTTTTATTTATTTTATTTTAAAGGAAACAAGTCTTAGTCATTGACTAATAAATTTAACTGTAACATTTACATAGTTTCTTAAACTTGGCAAAATTTTCCACTTAAAATAAAAAGTACTCATTGTATCATTGAGGGACTGCTCATTGTTAAACCTATTGTTTATCATCAGTCAACAGTTAAAACAAACACACTGTTGCTAGGTATGATCAACATAACAAGAAGATGATATTTACAATCTTCATCAGTTTGAGTTTTACATATAAAATTATATAAATCATATTAGAAACAAGCCCACAATATACTAAAAGTATCTAATTACAAATAATAGTGTAATAATTAATAAAATTAAAATAATTTAATCAAGATCTAGCTAGGAACACTCGTGAAGATCTAAACAATGGTCTTTCATCAAAAGAATTTGAAAATCACAAGTTGATGTTCTCACTAATCTTACAAAAAATAAGAGGAGATAGTGGAAGTACCTACTTGTGATTATCGAATTAGTCTTCACATATTGGTATTTTTAACCTAGCTCATTGGTCAAGAGTAAGGAATAATCTTAAAACTCACTTGAAAATATTTTGTTATTGGTAAACTCTATTCCCTATTCTTGAGCGTTGAGCTTGGTCTATGAACAAGACTTAAAAAATCTAAATTTACACTTTTACATTTGACCCATATTTTATCACTTTGCAATTAAAAAAAATACATCGTGCATGCATCTTAACAAGAATTCAATTTCATAAGTGATAGTGCACCGTCTTGATCAATTCACTAGTCATATGATGTCGAGATGTTGGTTATGCTTCCTGTTGTTGTTTTATATAACCATAGACATTGAAACAAAAAGATAATGGTCTGTTGTACCTACAAATTGTAATAGTACAGGGTCTATCGGTTTCAACCTGGAAAAACGACATATGTGGCTGTAAATTTACAATTAGCGAGGCTTAAGAGTCTACATAAAGACATAAAAAAGTTTACCAATCCTAGGGGTGTGCAACATGAAGTAAATGTGCCCTCAACATTCAAAGAATACTAGCTCGAAAAGAAATGAGAATTTCGAAATTCTGATGAAGCTATTTAATAGAGCATCGAATTCTGAACAATTTATGAATCTATAAAATTTTTTGTAGCAATAGTACTTTTCCAGAAAAACGCGATGAAAGACAAATAGGGATAAACCGTTAGAAATCTGAAAATTGGAAATTTTACAGCGTAGTGACTCACAAAAATGTTTGCCATTTTGTAATTAATTGTCAGATTATTATTTCGAGAAAATTTTTGGAAAGAAGATGGTTTTAGCTTTAAATTGATAGGGTTATTTTTTAATTTATTTATTTTCATCATCCCTGAAATTGTACTAGAAGTTTTCTTTTTCATTTTTCTGACGACTCTTTACGTATTAATGTACCATAAGCTACAGAGAGCTCAAATTTAAAAAATATTCTGGATATATGTTCTATAATATATTTGCAATGACATCATGCTACTAATCATGTTAAAACAATTTTCAGTTTTAAAAAAACACCCCTTAAATATTTCACCTTTTTTGAATTTTATTTTTTTCTTGTAATTAAATATTTAAGAGAAATTTGTAAGATGAAAAAATGTAATTTCCAAAAAAATAAATATACGGTTTTGTAGGTATTTCATCGTGCTTTCAAATGATGTATTTGAAATTTGCTCTACTTCATGTACTTTCTATGAAATTAAGATGAAGTGCGCGCGTCTTAAAAAGGGCACTTTTATCGTAATATTGACGGCATTTTTTTACGTAAAAACGTTATATCTTAAAAACGTTTGTGGATAATGAAAGAGGATATTTCAACGTTTCAGTTCATCATACTAAATATTGATTTCTGCCTACCTGTTCCGAAAAAAGAACCCCGAAAACACTGTTTTTTTCGATGATCCTGAACAAAGGGCAAAAACAAGCTACATTTCGTAAAACAACATATGTGGCTGAAAATTTGAAATAAGCTTTTATTGAAAGCCTAGAAAAAGAGGCAAAAAAGTTTACCACTCTCAGACGTGTGCAATATCAAGTGGATGTGCCCTCAACTGTTAAAAGAGTAACTGGAAGCATAATGGAAAAATCGAAATTTTGTTATAGTCAATTTATAGAGAATTAAATTTTAAACAATTTTTATATGTATGAAATTTTCTGTATTTGCGATAGTTTTACCGTAAGCTATAAAAGAGACATTTATATAGCCTTAATATCAATGTAGAGCACAGGCTGGAAAAACAACATATGTGGCTGAAAATTTGAAATATGCTAGTATTGAAAGCCTAGAAAAAGAGGCAAAAAAGTTTACCACTCTCGGGGGTGTGCAACATCGAATAAATGTGTCCTCAACTGTTAAAAGAGTACCTGGAAGTGTAATAGAAAAATCTAAATTTTGTTTGGGCCAATTTATAGAGAATACAATTCTAAACAACTTATACATCTATGAAATATTCTGTACTTGCAATAGTTTTTCCGTAAACGCGTCGAAAGAACCATTTATATAGCCTTAACATCACTCTAGGGCACAGACTGGAAAAACAACATATGTGGCTGAAAATTTGAAATAAGGTGGTATTAAAAGACTAGAAAAAGAGGCAAAAAAGTTTACCACTCTCAGGGGTGTGCAAAATCGAATAAATGTGTCCTCAACTGTTAAAAGAGTAACTGGAAGTGTAATAGAAAAATCTAAATTTTGTTTGGGCCAATTGATAGAGAATACAATTCTAAACAACTTATACATCTATGAAATGTTCTGTACTTGCAATAGTTTTTCCGTAAACGCGTCGAATGAACCAATTATATAGCCTTAACATCACACAGACTGGAAAAACAACATATGTGGCTGAAAATTTGAAATAAAGTAGTATTAAAAGCCTAGAAAAAGAGGCGAAAAAGTTTACCACTCTCAGGGATGTGCAACATCGAATAAATGTGTCCTCAACTGTTAAAAGAGTAACTGGAAGTGTAATAGAAAAATCTAAATTTTGTTTGGGTCAATTTATAGAGAATTAAATTCTAAACAATTTATATGTCTATGAAATTTTCTGTACTTGCAATAGTTGTACCATAAGCACCACGTAAGGAACATTTAGATAGCCTCTACATCAATTTATATAAAAAAAATTAAATAAATTAGTTTAAAATTTCAATTACATCTTTTTTTTTATCTTCTTTATTGCTCCTCATTTACAGTAACCGCTAAATCGAAAAAAAATGTTAAAAAAGCATAATGTTATTATTTTGGCAGCTGATTTAACAGTTTGCAGTTGTTAAACTACAATTTTGACATCATATTCGTAATCAGCGACCCCAAAACTATAAAGTACCATGTCCTTATCAAAAAATAATTGGATTTAAAAAAACGCCCCCTAAAAACAATATATGGGTGGGATCTACCCATGTTGCACACCCCTGACGATGGTAAACTTTTTAGCGTCTTGTAGTACATATCAAATAATGCCCAAATCCAAATTTTCGGCCACATAGGTTTTATTTCCAGGTCGATGCCGATATTCGCCTTTGGGATCTGTACTATAAACATTATAATACAATTTTGTAAAACTGTTTTACCAGTTGTACTTACCAAGAGGGAAATTAAGATCTAAATAGCGTTATAACTTCACATAGATGGAGTAAAATTGCATTTGGTCTAATTACGAAGACTTATTTCTCCTTGTAGTTACAGCAATGAAGTTGTCTTTAGAATTACTCATTAAGTGGTTAACATTAACTTTCCAAATTGGAGACGTACGAAGAGATTTTACCAAGTTTTCTTGTAGCACTGTCATTTAATTTATCTCAACATAATATCTATATGATTTCACAATGCATAGAATTGCTAAAACATTTCTAGTATTTAAAATTACAATTAATGGCTTACTATATTACATACCTCAAGTGATTTTGTCGGTCTAACTTATGTATGTCCAATTTAGAATTTTTCAGGTTTCACAAAATCTTCTTTACAGATCAAAACATTTTTATTTGTAACTTGCTGCTAAAAACTTAGCTTCTTGCTCTGTAACAATCCCAAATAGTTTCCTTTCTTTAGATTAGAACAGAAGAAAATAAACCCTAAGCTTCCAATTCCAACTGAAACTTCATGTTTACACGTAACTCAAAATTGCTCCAGTTTACCACAACAATGAATTCCATTATAATAACATTCAAGTTTTCACTGAAAGTTGTATTCTATTAAATATCAAAAATATGCTGCAGCACAATCGTTACCGTTATAAAACGAATTAAAGAATATTTTAAACGATGTTACATTAAATAGTAATTAACCATAACATGTGGGCTTTCCAGATTCAGTTTTGTTTGCGTTGTACAATTTATTTTCGAACAAATCATTCTAATGCGTAATACCAAGTTTGCATTTAACATTGTTGGAGTTTTCCTGTTCTTCGAATGGCTAATCACAAAGTTTCCTTTTAAAAATTTTACCCGAATGAACTATGGTAAGTCCAACTGATCCAACCCATGCCTCTTAGTTTTGGTTTTTATAATTTTTAGTCATCAAATGGAATGAAAACTAAAATAAAAAATTATTTTAATGCAAGCCAAAGCCAATTTTGATAAATATTCTGCTTACCACTAGGTATTCTCAACATCGTCTGAACTAGTTTTCTTAATGTCAGTTCCATAGATCGATTTTCCATAACTATAGGTTGAACATCGAACATCTTTCATTGCAATAGTTGAGTCTTCTATAGTTCATTATTAAAGCACGTAGTCGCATATTCTTAAATTTTAGCATGTCGTGTAGATACGATACCTAAAGAAAGAAGCATTACTAAAACACTTGGAATTATTAAAACCGAATTTTAACAACGTAAAGTTATTATGGTAGTTATAAGTGATGATTAATGAATAACCCCGATGAAGCAAATAAAATATGCATGAAATTACTACTTTAAACATTATTTCTAATGTAAAGATCAAAAAAAGTGTAGGTAAAGTTTAAAAAACTTTATGATTCCGTTACCTACAGTTTCAACAAGTCTCTAGTACTCTCCACCAAACTTTCACAAACCTACTTTAAGATACTGTTTACATCCATGATCCAACATCAAGATTACGAAAGTCAATCGATGAAAACATTTAACAGTTTTATCACAATTTTCAGATCCCAACGGTGTAGACTTCATCACAAGGTTATTTTAAAGCTTAAATTCATCTTCACACAATGAATGTCGATTCACACAAAGCACAATGTTGATGATTGCACGGATACACTGAGATATCCCAAAATTGTTAGGTTAGGGTATAATTTTTACATTGTCAAAATTCCAATTTTTTAAAAATATTCTAGATAAATTATTAACAAACATAATTCATGCACAGTTAAGTTTACACAATTTCAATTAATTCGTACTCAAATAAATTCGAAATATTGAATTAATACTGACATCTCCGTTACCGCCATCTACCATCGATGACTCAAACAAAATAAGATTAAAAAATGTTGGCTGCATTTATTGGTTCTAATATTGAAAAGTGCAGTAGTTCATTTGCACAGTGCAAAAAGCCTACTATTTTAGAAGTAAAATAAACTACTACTGCGATAAGTATTTGAATATTTTTTTAGGTACTTCATTATAACAGCACAAGTACTCTTCATTAAAATTTTCCAAACTTACATATATAGTTTTACAACTATCGAACATCCAGATCACGGATGTTGACGCAAACAGGCAAAAGCACCACCACAATTTCTACGTTTCAACAATTTATATTTATTCTTAAATTTTAATTTAAATTTAAATTCATCTTATTACCAATTCACACAAGCTCAAAGTTAGTAATTACACATTTTGGAACAATTTTAGAATATCCAAATTTTTAGGTTAGAGTATACAACAACAAACTGTCATCATGAGAATGGGACCGTTCACGCGTACCAACAACAGCTTAGCTTAGTATGGTGGACAAAGGACATTACAACCCCTACAAAAAATAATTGGCCGCTTTTGACAATATTTTGAAAATTTATGGATAAAATTCTTGCAATTGGATAATCTTCGATAAAATATAAATAATACAAAATATTTAAATTCAATGTCAAAGTCAAAATCACACATTTAAAAACCATTCATTTGTAAGTGAAATAATTTCTATATTTTAACTGAACTGAAATTCATTACTTAATCTTTAATTTTAAATGAGTAAATCAGTTTTGTATCCTGTTTTAAGTTCACTTTTTAGTCCAAATCACACTACTGGTGAAGTTGTACATGTTTTGGACTAAAATTCTCAGCTCTCTACAGTCTACAGTGAGGGTAAGGGCCAGTATTATAAAGCGTAGTTAACCGAAGGTTGAAATTATAAATAAACGTCAATTTCACTATTTTGTCCAATTATGTCAAACTAAAATGACAGCTAACCTTAGGTTGAGTTTCAGTCTTCGTTTATAATACTGGCCCAATCGTATGAAATCATATCTCGATTAGTTTTCGATTAAAGTTTGCAGTTTGTACTTGTTACCTACACACTGCAAGACAGATTTATGTTGGCGAGCGGTGGGAATGCGCAGATACCTAAATTGCTATTTATCCCCATCAACACAGTAGTAAACGCATTCAAGTTATTAAGGACCAGTATTATAATGCCTAGTTAACCAAAGGTTGACTCAACCTAAGGCTAGCTGTTATTTTAGTTTGACGTAATCGGACAAAATAGTGAAATTGACGTTTATTTATAATTTCAACCTGTGGTTGAGTCAACCTTCGGTTAACTAAGCTTTATAATACCGGCCATAAAGGGGCGTGGCCAAGTCTGCGCGAACTTCTGCTCGCGATCAGAGATCTGTGTTGCAGTACAAAACTTTCATTTCCTGTCTGTTTGTCTAAATGTCCGCCTGTGTACATGTATAGGATTATTTTTCTAAGATTGCGATTTTGGCACTTACCGGAGCAAACCTAAAGTTAGGTAGAAATGTGAAAATACAATGCAGTTAGGGACTATTTTAATTTGGCATAGTTTTTTAGCTTGATTTGTTGGTATGTGGCAACCCTGCGCTGTCATTATGAAACTTCAAAATCGCAATCTTAGAAAAATAATCCTATACATGCTTGCATGTTTGATTGAATGTAGAGATAGCCTTATCAGGGATACACTGACAGTAAAACTTTTTAACTTTATAGCCACGCCCCACCCTTGTTAATTAACTAGCATCCTAAAAATGTTCATTTTAAAGCCATGTTTGGAGAAGATCTGTATGTTCATCGTAACCCAACTGATTTTCCGTTTTCTTTCAGGGTCATCATAAAATGGAAAATTCAAGTCATCTCCTTCCTTCGGACAATTTTTACATAATTAAAAATCAATTAATGCAATACATTGGCGGCAGCGTAACGTTGACTAAAGATGAAGCAACTCAAATTGCATATGTTTGCATCTCTCATCCAGAAAAACGCAATGGAATCAGCGGTAATTAACCAATTTACAGCTGCAATAATTTAACTTGAGGAGCGGTAGGGATAAGTTCGCGCAGATTTGGCCACGCCCCTTTAATAATTTAAATACGTTGACTACTGTGTTGGCGGGGATAAATACCAATTTAGGTATCTACGCATTCCCACCGCTCCTCGGCATAAAAAATTATTGCAGTACATACCCCCAATTATTAAAAATTGTTTATCAAAAAATTATTTAGGTGCTATGGCAGTACAATTTGAAGAGTGTATAACAGTTTTGGAAGAATGGAAGGAAGGAAAAGCTGTCATTGTTTATAGTAGACGTAACAATGTTTGTTACGGAAGCGATTTCGATTGCGAAAGGACCAACGAAACGAATCAAGAAGGGCTTAAATTAGTTACTTGGATGCACGATCTTTTAAATAGGCTACAAAAGTTGCCTTTAATTAGCGTTTGTGTAGTACAAGGGCTCACTTTAGGTGGCGGTGCTGAAATATCAGTAAGCTGTGACTACATAATTGCTGTAGAAAACGTTAAATATGGCTTTGTTCATGGAGTTTTAGGAGTATCGCCAGGCTGGGCTTGCGGATTAAAGTAAATTCAATTTAACGCTCGCTTGCATAAAGGTGCATTATATTTTAATCTGAGAATTAGATTTATAATCCTTAGATAATATGGCAACGTTACACAATAAATTAATAAATAAATAAATAAATAAAAATGTCAAAGTTTTACATTACATTCTGAAACATTGCCATATCAAAGGATTATAAATCTAATTCTAGGATTAAAATATAATTCTCCTTTATGCGACCGAGCGTAAATTACGCAAATTAAAATATTCATTTGTTTATTTTATAGGTTGGTTAACAAAGTCGGACAACGTAAAGCTCTTGATCTTTTGTTAACGTCCAAAATTTTAAACGCTCAAGAGTGCGTCGATTTTGGCATCGCTGAAATAATTGTACCTATCTCTGAGGCTTTGGACAAAACAGTTGCGTGGTTAAAGACGCGTTTAATTCACAATCACGCAGTTACACGTTCGATGAAAGCTTTAATCGTAAATTCAAATTTTTCTTCATTTAATGATGCTCTCGAAAGAGCAATGCATACCATGTTATCCTTATGGGAGAAAGGTGCAAATAAAGCGGCTATAGAAAAAAATATTAAACATCTTAGTAACAAATGATTTGACAATAAAAAATTACAGAAAATAATTATCTTATTTTTTCACTCTATGTGCACTCCCCAGCAGCTGCAGCACTTCTGTTGTTCGGCCACTCTTCAAGCCATCGTACTTTTGGGAGGAACTTGAGGATTTTGGCAGCCTCGAACCTCGATGTCGTAAATTCTGGCCTTGTGTAAGCCATGAATTCTCTAACATGACTATTCTAGTAAACCTTAAGAACCTCCAAAACTCAAATTTTCCACTTTCCACCAAGAAAGTGATCGGCGCAGTCTAAAGTTAAATTTCCATTACTGCGGTGTGCGTTGTGCGTCGCTACGTCGCGCAATTCTATTGGTCAATTTTAAATATTTGACGTGTAATATCGACCAATAGAAATCTACGACGCAGCGACGCATGACGCACACTGCAGTAATGGAAATCCACCATAATTTTTTGTACTGAATCGGCGTAAAAGCATAGGAATCTAAGCTTTAAAGGGTGGATGATACCATTTAAAAATCATAAAAAATTCATAACTCAAATAAATAAATGACTAAAATACTATAAAACGCCATCCTAAAATTCGTTTGATCCCGTTAAAGGGGTGGTAGCAATATTTCTTGAAAACTCAAAAAATTCATAACTTTTTAAAAATAAAAACCATACTGATCATTTTTGGTATGTAGGTCACTAAAGTAGTTGTCTATAGAACAAAACCCTTAAATTCCTTGGATAGCATTAAAGAGTGTTAGCATTATTTCGTAAAAATTTAAAAAAATCATAACTTTTTTAAAATCAAAACCTTACTGATGTGTTTTGGTATGTAGGTAACTAAAGTACTTGTCTATAGAACGACGTTCTTAAATTCCTTTGACTCCGTTAAGGGGGTGGTATGGTAGCATTATTTTTCAAAAACTTGAAAAGTTCATAACTTTTTTAAAATAAAAACATTATTGATGATTTTTGGTATGTAGGTCACTAAAGTACTTGTCTATAGAACAATTAAGGGGGTGTGGCGTGGTAGCATTATTTTTCAAAAATTTGAAAAGTTCATAACTTTTTTAAAATAAAAACATTATTGTAAATTTTTGGTATGTAGGTCACTAAAGTACTTGCCTATAGAACGACGTTCTTAAATTCCTTTGACTCCGTTAAGGGGGTGGTGTGGTAGCATTATTTTTCAAAAACTTGAAAAGTTCATAACTTTTTTAAAATAAAAACATTATTGATGATTTTTGGTATGTAGGTCACTAAAGTACTTATCTATAGAACAGCACCCTTAAATTCGTTTGATACCTTTAAGGAGATGATAGCAATATTTTTTGAATACCATACCAACTACATATACAGCAGAACCCCGTTATAAAGTACCTCTCTATAACGTTTCTCTGGATATAACGTACTAAGTCTTTGTTCGCATTTTAATATTTTGTTTATATATTTCGTTTTTATTACAGACTCCGGTTATGACGTACCAAATTTTTCGGCCTCTGATGGTACGTTATAACGGGATTCTACTATATTTATATTATTGAATATTTTATTATCAGTTTGTTATATAAATAGTTTTGAACTTACGTACTAGGTACATTATAATAATAAAGAAAAAATTAATATTCGTTAGTTTCATTTTCTGGTAAATTATTTAAAATACATTTTAATACTAAAACGGCAAGTCTGTCTGGAGACCCAGTTAAGGATTTACATGGAAATACAATTTTTTCGGCTTGTTCAAACGTATACCCATCGTTGCCCTCTTGTAAAAGTTCGAGTAATTCGCTAAATACCATAGTGCCATCATCCAATTGATATCCTTGTTTTTTATAATAACAATTTAAAAATTTCGCATAGTCAGAATCGTCTGGAATTATTAACGTTTTTGTTACTTGTAATATTATGTTGTAATCAATGCTAACTTCTTCGACACATTCTTTTTCGGCATTAAGCCTTTCAGCTGGTGTTAATTTGGTCTAAAATAACAATATTTATTTTTTTGCATTTTTCTAATAGATATATTATGATGACTAGCTAATTTATAGAATAAAGCTGATTGGTATTTGATATTAATTGGTCCTAATCTAATCAGTTAATCACATAAAATTTTGACGTTTTAGATAAGTAAGGTAACAATTTTAAAAATCCACTTACTTTTCCCAAAACTAAAAAACCAAAAACTAAAATTAGGAGACTTGTGCGTAAAAACATTTTAATAACAAGACCGACAAACTATAAACTAAAATCGTTGATTAAATCTAGCAATCGAGAACAAAGTTTATCAGGTCTTAAAGTCAAGGTTCGTGGCTCCTAATATCAAAATTTTGTAATTTATTGAACTTTTGAAATTGTTCTAAAAAATAGTAATTATTAATAATTAATAATTTAAAAGTTATTTAAAAACAAAACTCGGATGTGGCCATACGAGGAACTTTTTCACCTCGTCAAATCTTGTAATTTTGTATTTTTATTAATTAAAATTTAATTTGATATCTTCAGAAAGCTAATTTTACGAGCAAACAAAATATTAAAAAATATACAGGGTGTTCCTAAAATTTTTGATATTTTTGGAATTTCCGGTTTAACCGGAAGTGTTTTGTTAGCCGAAAATAGTGTCAAATAACAGAAATATATGAGATTGATACATATATCCATTTTTAAGTTTTCATTTTTATTACAAAAGAAAGTACAGATTTTTTGAAGTGTTGACATTCAAAATATCATAACTCCAATTCCGCATCATACAAGTCTTTAACAATTTAAAGTTAGACATAGAATTACGGTATCTATAATACATCCAAAAATTAAAAAAATACGCTCGGGCCAGTTTTAGAGAAAATCGATATCAAAATTTTGATCTACTTTAGCCACTTAAAAGTAGGTAGTTTTGAAACAATTTTAAAAATCGACTTAGTTAGGACGAAAGCCCTATATTTTGGCTGTACAATGCCGTTTCGAAATTTTTATAATAATAATTACCGGCCAAGTTATAAGGGAAAAGCCACAAAATGGGACAATCGTTCTATTGACTGCCATTTTGAATAAAAAAATTCCACAACACCCATAATAGGGGCCACCCTAGGGTACATACATCCGCACATTTTGGTTCAAAAAATCGAAAAGAATTTTTTTGCATTTTTGGAATCATGGGGACTCAAAACGTCGAGAAATGCAATAAAAAATTTTTTTTATTTTTTCTGAATTATAACTTTCTCGGAAAAAGTTAAAATGATAACCTACTGCAAAATTTATTCAAATTGCATTGTAAAGAATTATCAATTATATCAATTTACTCAAAAAAATCAATTGTTTAGCAAAGATAAGATTAACGATTCGTTTAAAATAAGGAATTTACACTTAAAATGTATTTAATTAATAAAAAATGTTGAGGCTATTAATTTTATCGGCAATTATTGCATTAGGTAAGTAGGCGTTTTTTTGCTAAAAAGTGTGATTAAATTTTATTATATTTAGCCGCTTCTTATCCTGGAAATAGCAGGATTGTAAATGGAGAAGATGCTAAAATAGGAGACATTCCATATATTGTAAGTGTAAACTAATTAAACAATAATTTAAACTGTGATTAATTGAGTTTAAAAGTTTGGTGTATAATGTGTTGCCTAACGTCTAACACTACAATAAAATTGCAGTGTTACAGCCGCGCTGGTTAAAAATTAATTATTTTAAAGTTTTGCGTGTTTTAATAATTTATTAATTGTTTTTACAGGTTTCGTTAAGAATAAAAAATAATCATGCGTGTGGTGGATCAATTCTCGACAATTACCACGTTTTAACAGCAGCTCACTGCGTTTTCGACCAGTGAGTAAATTTTAATAATATACTGTAACACAGATCTCTGATGGCGAGCGATAGGGATAAGTTCGCGCAGATTTGGCCACGCCCTTTTAATAATTTAATAGTATATTAAAATACATGTGTCACAAGATAGCATTTTGACGCACGAAGGCAAATTTTGCCAGACCGACTGAAAGGAGGTCTGCAAATGCCTGAGTGCGGCAAAAGCCCTTGTGACACAAGTGTTTTATACTATTTTTTCTATTTTGCAATGATTTATTTTAAAAATTGATTCTAAAAAAATCGTGTTAGAGAATTTTATTGCTTAAATTCTTAAGTTGGTCCTACTGACAGTTGACGTTTATTTAAATTTCTAAGATTTTACCAAGAGATGGCGGTAAAGTTTGTTTGATTTTAATATTTTTAACTTTAATACTAATCAATTTACGTAAAAATTACATTATTCCTTTGGTATTTATTACTTAATAAGCATTTTTTGTAATTATTTTTTAAAATTAAGAATAATTTTTACATAATTGATTTGTATCATATGTCAAAATAATTATTTTAATTACCAAAGTCAACCAATCTCAAACTAAAAAAACTAGAAACAGTACTTAAAAGTAGAACATTACAACATCGTTTTGGACGGTTTTCGATGCTGTAATGAGTATATTGTAAACGCAAAATAGAAAATAGTATATTGAAATTCAAGTGCAGAAAAGGGTGGATTACAAAACAAAATACAAAAGTTGGAGCACGAGCGACAGCGAGTGCTCTAATTATATGAGTTTTGCAATAGCCTTTTCTGCAAGTGTGTTTCATACTTTTTTTTCTACGAAAGTGAATATTCTACATCAATGAACATTTTTTGTTAAATGTCAAACTGACAAATTAATTTAAATTGTGAAAATAATAATCATAGTTGTATTTTTTTTATGCTTTGGGTGCGGCAAGAATTTTCCGCACTAGTGTTTCAAAAGTCTACTTTCAATATTCATTTAGTTGTCAGAAAAACTGTCATTCAGCACGTTCGTAGAAAAATACGTTTTCTACTACGTTGGTGGAGATAAATGCCAATTTAGGTATCTGGGCATTCCCACCGCTCGCCAACATAAATCTCTATTGCAGTATTTTGCGTTTAAGTTAACAGAAATGTTTCAGAATAGCAACTTTTTTAACAATTCAATATGGAGTTGTCAATATTACAACAAATGAAAATATAATTGAAGTAGCTCACATTTTCGAACACAAGCAATACGATCATAATCGCAAGCGAAATGATATTGCTGTACTTAGGGTAAAATGGTAACTTTCTTGTTAATTTAAAAAATTATATTTATCATTTTAGTTGAAAACTCATATCCCACTTAGTCCAAAAGCGAAAATTGTATTTTTACCTACTCAAGGCAAAGAGCTTCCGAAAGACACTTGGGCTACTTTATCTGGATGGGGTGCTATAATGGTACTTTTTATTACAAATTATTTTTTTTTGTTACAATGAAATTATTTTAGGTAGGAGGTTCTGCACAACCAATTTTACAAACAGTTAGTATCATGGTGTACTCGGATGAAGAATGTAGTGCAGCTCATGGTGATAACGTAGATTCAAAATATCACTTATGTGCCGGTATACCTGAAGGTGGAAAAGGACAATGTAATGTAAGTATTTATATAGTTCAGTCAAAAAAGGGTTTAACCACGGAATGAAAGTCAGAAGTCTAAATATTTGCATAAACCTATGTTTTGAAGTTCTATAGACTTGCTCAAAAGTTTCATACAATCTCGTGTCCGCGTGTCAAGATATTTACGGTCAAAGGTCACAAAAATCGTTTTTTGCAAATATCTTGTTGTCTATGCATCCTATCTGATTTGAGGTTCTTATAAAACTTGTAGATCAAAAAATTCTCTATAAATTTAATCTAATTCATTTTTTTGTGCGATCAACCGTTTTCGAAATATAGCGCGGAGAGTGGAAGGCGCTCTAACACTAACTTTTTTATTTTAAATAGAATATTATACAGGGCTAGTTAACGTATGGAAACGGCGATTTATTGACGTTAATATTAATTTTAGGAAATAATGTTCAATATGAACGTTTTTTATGAAATTTTTATCTATATTTGAGATTTGAAAATTTTTTTTCTTCAATTGATTTTGAGTTATGCCTATCCCCTAACTTTTTTTAAATAGGAACGTGTAATTCATTTTATTCTCTTTAGAATAGTGTTAAAAAATTTTTAATATTATTTTTTAGCACTTTTTCGACGAAATGGCCGGTTAAAGTATTTAGGAATAGTCCCTATATCTAAGCGAAACAAAAGCGGAGCGATAAACAAAGTTCTGTGAGTAAACAATAACCAATGACAGTTAACTCGCTCGAGTTTTTTATCGCTCCGCTTTTGTTTATTTTAGATTTACCTACTATTGCCTACTATTCGAAAATACTTTAACCGGCATTTTGTCGAAAAATTGTTATAAAAATAAAATTAAAAAAATGTTTTTTTAGTACTATTGTAAAGAGAAAAAAATGCTCTATCGAATGGTAGTATAAAAATAATACGTTACCATTTAAAAAAAATTTGCGAATAGGCGTAACTCGTAATTTTTCAAATATTCTGAAATATAGATAAAAATTTCATAAAAACTTTTATATTGAATGTTACTTCCTAAAATGAATATTAACGACAAAAAATCACCGTTTCCATACTTCTAACCTAACTAACCCTGTATATTTTACTGATTTTCAACTGTTCTTTAGAAAAATTGAATTTTCTAAAAAAAAAAGTTAAGTTTGCCCGCTTTTCTTGAAAATTGCATGCTGACGTTAAGATGATAATAGGAGCTACGAAAGTTTCAGATAGTTTTCTAAGAACCTTAGACTCAGCTCTGATGTTACAATTTTTCTCTAATAATTTACAGGGTGTTCAAAAAATGCTGACTTTATACAGGAAATTTCAAACTTAAAAAACTTTTTAATTTTAAATGGAACACCCTGTATTTTTTTACAGTTTTGGATGCAGAAATAAATTTACTATCGTTTTGCATTACCATTTCCTATACCTATTGTTGATGCTTTTTACATTATTCTATATCCTAATAAAAAAAGGTTGCGCACCTCCCACTCTCTGCGCTATATTACGAGAACGGTTGATCGTACAAAAAATGAATTACATCGAATTTGTAGAGCATTTTATTATCTATAAGTTTTATAATAACCTCTAATGACTTACGATGCATGAGAAACGAGATATTTGCAAAAAACGATTTTCGTGACCTTGAATATCTTGACACGTTGACACGAGATTATATGAGACTTTTGAGCAAGTCTTTAGAACGTCAAAATATAACTTTATGCAAATATTTAGCTTTCTGACTTTCATTCCGAGGTTAGCCCTTCATTTCATCTTCTTTGACTGCACTAATTGTTTTTTTTTCGTTTAGGGAGATTCTGGTGGTCCTTTGATTGCTCACGGTGAACAAATTGGTATTGTCTCGTGGTCTCTTAAACCACCGTGTGCTCCAAAAGGATACCCTGGTGTATTAACTCGTGTTTCAAATTACATCGATTGGATTCATGAACAAATATTGACACCTTAGAAACCGCTAGTTTCTGTATTAACAATAAATATATTTTGTATTTTGCTTCTATTTTGTTTAAAGCCTCAAAAACATACAAATGTCTAATTAAATTTTAATTAAAGTTTTTATATTTATTTATTCTTAACATACCAACGAGTATGACTGTTCGTAATGCAGAAAGGCGGCAGTGGTGTAGAGCCAAGAGCGCTTTCTTCTTAACTAGGTCACCTCTCGAAAGGCAATGGCAACGTAGCTTACCCCTTTTACGACGTACTTTTACATACATATTTTCCTTTTGGACTGTGTGGGACTGACATGTAACGTGAAGGAATATTTCAACTGCTTGACTGAAGCCCATTAATTTTAAGACAATTGGTACTGTTGAACCCACGACCTCCTAAACGTCGCTTTAACCCTTCAAATTAATAATCTATTATTAAGGCGCATTTCATTAAGTCCTCTGGTTTAAAGATAAAATCACAATTTAATCTAATTCAAGTATTTTTATTTTTAGCAACACTTTTTGAAGAGAAATTTTTGTTTTTCGAGTGTCGATAAGTGTGATAATATCTGCATGTGCCTTATAAATTAAGAAAAATTGTTTGATTTCATTATAAAAAAATATCAAAGCGACAATGTTGAAAATAATAGTTTTATGTATGGTGATAGCTTGTGTTAGATCCAATTCTGATGCGGCTAGCAACAGAATTGTTGGTGGTGTTGATGCGAAAACTGGTGAAATTCCATACATAGTAAGGTTTTAAATTTAATATTTTTTAATAATTAATACGTAACTGAAAAGCGTAAGGCCTAGTTTCACAGTACTGGTTTAAATTTAAGATTAATTTAGCTTTAAAGTGAAGCTACGTCATCTTTCAGAGAGCTTATCAAATACTGTTAAACCGGTCCTAAGTGTATAGTGTGTTGCCTACCTAACCAAATATTAAAAAAATACTGAAGCCTTATTTAAATTTTTTTAAGGTTTCTGTTCGTAAATTTGGAAGTCACCATTGTGGAGGTTCAATTCTCGACGAAACTCACGTCTTAACAGCAGCTCATTGTACCGAAGCAATGTAAGTCTAAAAACCGCTATATTACTCTAATTATTAACACAAAGAATAATTTTAGAGGCGCAAATAGTATTTCAATTCAATACGGTTCAACTAACATTCAAAACAGTAAAAACGTAATAACGGTCAAGAAGATTCACCAGCATGAAAATTACAAACCTATCGATACGCGCCCCAACGATGTGTCCGTTTTAACAGTAAATAAAATGTTTTATTCTATTTAACTATTTTTATATTTCAAAATTTTAGTTACAAAGTCCGATTCCGTTAGGTCCTCAAGCTCAAAAAATTGTTTTACCGAAACAGTCAGAAGTTCCGCCCCATGGCAAATCTGCTGTTTTAGCCGGATGGGGTCATCTTCAGGTATTTGGTTTTTAAATGCATAAAATAAGTTAATTTTACACATCGAATTATTCTAGACCGGAGGAAGCTCACAGGCCGATTTAAAACGTGTAGATATTTCAGTTCAATCTGACGCAGAGTGTACCAAAATTCACGGTAAAAATTATTTTTCTACATACCACTTGTGTGCTGGAGGAGCTGGAAAAGGACAATGCAGTGTAAGAATAAAGTTTTTAAGTAGTTTCTGTAACTTAATGCATTACTTTCAAATTATACAGGCTGATTCCGGTGGACCATTGTATTCAGATGGAAAACAAATTGGTATTGTGTCGTGGTCTATCAAACCTTGTGGTAGTAACCCTGGAGTGTTCGCTCGCGTAGCTACTTATGTTACTTGGATCAAATCGAAAATGCAACTTTAACAGTATTACAATGTAACACATAATAAAATGTTTAAGCGAGCTTTGTTTTATTATCAAAACGTCCGATATAAACACTAGAAACATTGACGTCCATTTTAAATGAGTTTGAAATTGTTGTACTATTTCTGAAACCCTCGTTACAATTAATTAACTGATATTTTTCAAAAACTCAAAAAATTTTCACATTGTCAAACTGAACCTCATGTCTCTGGGGCATTAAAAGGCATTAAATAATTTTGATCACCGTTATTAACACAAGAGACATTGACGTTCATTTTAGAAGAATTTGAAATTTTTGTAATTTTTATGAAGTCCTTGTTACAATTAGGTAATTAACTGAACTTTTTCAAAAATTCAAAAAATTTTCACTTTGTTAAACTGAACCTCATGTCTCTGGGGCATTAACACGCAAAAAATTATTTTGATTACAGATATTGACAGAAGAGACAGTGACGTCCATTTTAGAAGAATTTGAAATTTTTGTAATTTTATTGGAGCTCTTGTTACAATTAATTAACAACTGAACTTTTTCAAAAATTCAAAAAATTTTCACTTTGTCAAACTGAACCTTGTGTCTCTGGGGCATTAAAAAGCATTAAATAATTTTGATCACAGTTATTAGCACAAGAAACATTGACGTCCATTTTAGAAGAATTTGAAATTTTTGTAATTTTTATGAAGCCCTTGTTTCGATTAATTAACTGAACTTTTTCATAAATTCAAAAAGTTGCCACTTTGTCAAACTGAACCTCATGTCTCTGGGGCATAAAAAGGCATTAAATAATTTTGATCACAGTTATTAGCACAAGAAACATTGACGTCCATTTTAGAAGAATTTGAAATTTTTGTAATTTTTATGAAGCCCTTGTTTCGAATAATTAACTGAACTTTTTCATAAATTCAAAAAGTTGCCACTTTGTCAAACTGAACCTCATGTCTCTGGGGCATAAAAAGGCATTAAATAATTTTGATCACAGTTATTAGCACAAGAAACATTGACGTCCATTTTAGAAGAATTTGAAATTTTTGTAATTTTTATGAAGCCCTTGTTTCGAATAATTAACTGAACTTTTTCATAAATTCAAAAAGTTGCCACTTTGTCAAACTGAACCTCATGTCTCTGGGGCATAAAAAGGCATTAAATAATTTTGATCACAGTTATTAGCACAAGAAACATTGACGTCCATTTTAGAAGAATTTGAAATTTTTGTAATTTTTATGAAGCCCTTGTTACAATCAATTAACTGAACTTTTTCAAAAATTAAAAAAGTTGCCACTTTGTCAAACTGAACCTCATGTCTCTGGGGCATTAAAAGGCATTAAATAATTTTGATCACAGTTATTAACACAAAAGAGACATTGACGTTCATTTTAGAAGAATTTGAAATTTTTGTAATTTTTATGAAGCCCTTGTTTCGATTAATTAACTGAACTTTTTCATAAATTCAAAAAGTTGCCACTTTGTCAAACTTGAAGCTCTGTCTTAGGGGCAATTACACGCATAAAATTATTTTGATTACAGATATTAACAGAAGAGACAGTGACATCTATTTTAGAAGAATTTGAAATTTTTGTAATTTTATTGGAGCTCTTGTTACAATTAATTAACAACTGAACTTTTTCAAAAATTCAAAAAATTTTCACTTTGTCAAACTGAACCTCATGTCTCTGGGGCATTAAAAGGCATTAAATAATTTTGATCACAGTTATTAACACAAAAGAGACATTGACGTTCATTTGAGAAGAATTTGAAATTTTTGTAATTTTTATGAAGCCCTTGTTTCGATTAATTAACTGAACTTTTTCATAAATTCAAAAAGTTGCCACTTTGTCAAACTGAACCTCTTGTCTCTGGGGCATAAAAAGGCATTAAATAATTTTGATCACAGTTATTAGCACAAGAAACATTGACGTCCATTTTAGAAGAATTTGAAATTTTTGTAATTTTTATGAAGCCCTTGTTACAATCAATTAACTGAATTTTTCAAAAATTCAAAAAGTTGCCACTTTGTCAAACTGAACCTCATGTCTGTGGGGCATAAAAAGGCATTAAATAATTTTGATCACAGTTATTAACACAAAAGAGACATTGACGTTCATTTTAGAAGAATTTGAAATTTTTGTAATTTTTATGAAGCCCTTGTTACAATCAATTAACTGAATTTTTCAAAAATTCAAAAAGTTGCCACTTTGTCAAACTGAACCTCATGTCTGTGGGGCATAAAAAGGCATTAAATAATTTTGATCACAGTTATTAACACAAAAGAGACATTGACGTTCATTTTAGAAGAATTTGAAATTTTTGTAATTTTTATGAAGCCCTTGTTTCGATTAATTAACTGAACTTTTTCATAAATTCAAAAAGTTGCCACTTTGTCAAACTTGAAGCTCTGTCTTAGGGGCATTAACACGCAGAAAATTATTTTGATTACAGATATTGACAGAAGAGATAGTGACGTCCATTTTAGAAGAATTTGAAATTTTTGTAATTTTTATGAAGCCCTTGTTACAATTAATTAACAACTGAACTTCTTCAAAAATTAATAAAGTTGCCACTTTGTCAAACTGAACCTCATGTCTCTGGGGCATTAAAAGGCATTAAATAATTTTGATCACAGTTATTAACACAAAAGAGACATTGACGTTCATTTTAGAAGAATTTGAAATTTTTGTAATTTTTATGAAGCCCTTGTTTCGATTAATTAACTGAACTTTTTCATAAATTCAAAAAGTTGCCACTTTGTCAAACTTGAAGCTCTGTCTTAGGGGCATTAACACGCAGAAAATTATTTTGATTACAGATATTGACAGAAGAGACAGTGACGTCCATTTTAGAAGAATTTGAAATTTTTGTAATTTTTATGAAGCCCTTGTTTCGATTAATTAACTGAACTTTTTCATAAATTCAAAAAGTTGCCACTTTGTCAAACTTGAAGCTCTGTCTTAGGGGCATTAACACACAGAAAATTATTTTGATTACAGATATTGACAGAAGAGATAGTGACGTCCATTTTAGAAGAATTTGAAATTTTGTAATTTTTATGAAGCCCTTGTTACAATTAATTAACAACTGAACTTCTTCAAAAATTAATAAAGTTGCCACTTTGTCAAACTGAACCTCATATCTCTGGGGCATTAAAAGGCATTAAATAATTTTGATCACAGTTATTAACACAAAAGAGACATTGACGTTCATTTTAGAAGAATTTGAAATTTTTGTAATTTTTATGAAGCCCTTGTTTCGATTAATTAACTGAACTTTTTCATAAATTCAAAAAGTTGCCACTTTGTCAAACTTGAAGCTCTGTCTTAGGGGCATTAACACACAGAAAATTATTTTGTTTACAGATATTGACAGAAGAGACAGTGACGTCCATTTTAGAAGAATTTGAAATTTTTGTAATTTTATTGGAGCTCTTGTTACAATTAATTAACAACTGAACTTTTTCAAAAATTCAAAAAATTTTCACTTTGTCAAACTGAACCTTGTGTCTCTGGGGCATTAAAAAGCATTAAATAATTTTGATCACAGTTATTAGCACAAGAAACATTGACGTCCATTTTAGAAGAATTTGAAATTTTTGTAATTTTTATGAAGCCCTTGTTTCGATTAATTAACTGAACTTTTTCATAAATTCAAAAAGTTGCCACTTTGTCAAACTGAACCTCATGTCTCTGGGGCATAAAAAGGCATTAAATAATTTTGATCACAGTTATTAGCACAAGAAACATTGACGTCCATTTTAGAAGAATTTGAAATTTTTGTAATTTTTATGAAGCCCTTGTTTCGAATAATTAACTGAACTTTTTCATAAATTCAAAAAGTTGCCACTTTGTCAAACTGAACCTCATGTCTCTGGGGCATAAAAAGGCATTAAATAATTTTGATCACAGTTATTAGCACAAGAAACATTGACGTCCATTTTAGAAGAATTTGAAATTTTTGTAATTTTTATGAAGCCCTTGTTACAATCAATTAACTGAACTTTTTCAAAAATTAAAAAAGTTGCCACTTTGTCAAACTGAACCTCATGTCTCTGGGGCATTAAAAGGCATTAAATAATTTTGATCACAGTTATTAACACAAAAGAGACATTGACGTTCATTTTAGAAGAATTTGAAATTTTTGTAATTTTTATGAAGCCCTTGTTTCGATTAATTAACTGAACTTTTTCATAAATTCAAAAAGTTGCCACTTTGTCAAACTTGAAGCTCTGTCTTAGGGGCAATTACACGCATAAAATTATTTTGATTACAGATATTAACAGAAGAGACAGTGACATCTATTTTAGAAGAATTTGAAATTTTTGTAATTTTATTGGAGCTCTTGTTACAATTAATTAACAACTGAACTTTTTCAAAAATTCAAAAAATTTTCACTTTGTCAAACTGAACCTCATGTCTCTGGGGCATTAAAAGGCATTAAATAATTTTGATCACAGTTATTAACACAAAAGAGACATTGACGTTCATTTGAGAAGAATTTGAAATTTTTGTAATTTTTATGAAGCCCTTGTTTCGATTAATTAACTGAACTTTTTCATAAATTCAAAAAGTTGCCACTTTGTCAAACTGAACCTCATGTCTCTGGGGCATAAAAAGGCATTAAATAATTTTGATCACAGTTATTAGCACAAGAAACATTGACGTCCATTTTAGAAGAATTTGAAATTTTTGTAATTTTTATGAAGCCCTTGTTACAATCAATTAACTGAATTTTTCAAAAATTCAAAAAGTTGCCACTTTGTCAAACTGAACCTCATGTCTGTGGGGCATAAAAAGGCATTAAATAATTTTGATCACAGTTATTAACACAAAAGAGACATTGACGTTCATTTTAGAAGAATTTGAAATTTTTGTAATTTTTATGAAGCCCTTGTTACAATCAATTAACTGAATTTTTCAAAAATTCAAAAAGTTGCCACTTTGTCAAACTGAACCTCATGTCTGTGGGGCATAAAAAGGCATTAAATAATTTTGATCACAGTTATTAACACAAAAGAGACATTGACGTTCATTTTAGAAGAATTTGAAATTTTTGTAATTTTTATGAAGCCCTTGTTTCGATTAATTAACTGAACTTTTTCATAAATTCAAAAAGTTGCCACTTTGTCAAACTTGAAGCTCTGTCTTAGGGGCATTAACACGCAGAAAATTATTTTGATTACAGATATTGACAGAAGAGACAGTGACGTCCATTTTAGAAGAATTTGAAATTTTTGTAATTTTATTGGAGCTCTTGTTACAATTAATTAACAACTGAACTTTTTCAAAAATTCAAAAAATTTTCACTCTGTCAAACTGAACCTTATGTCTCTGGGGCATTAAAAAGCATTAAATAATTTTGATCACAGTTATTAGCACAATAAACATTGACGTCCATTTTAGAAGAATTTGAAATTTTTGTAATTTTTATGAAGCCCTTGTTACAATCAATTAACTGAACTTTTTCATAAATTCAAAAAGTTGCCACTTTGTCAAACTTGAAGCTCTGTCTTAGGGGCAATTACACGCATAAAATTATTTTTATTACAGATATTGACAGAAGAGATAGTGACGTCCATTTTAGAAGAATTTGGAATTTCTAAAATATTTCTGAAGCCCTTGTTACAATCAATTAACTGAACTTTTTCCTTCACTTTTGCCAATCAGTTACATAAAATCCTAGATCATAGTGCTCAACTATCTTATTCTTATACGCATTAATTTATAAAACAACGTCATTTCTAATATTTTCCATTAGATTTCAAAGATACTTTCAAGAGCCCAAAATTTTTTTTCGAGTGTCGATTAAAATTGATCAAATTCCCAAATTTACTATAAAATGCAGATGCTTATATTAATTAGGCACTTTATACATAATCACTATGTTTCAGTTAGTAATTTTCTGCGCTAACCTAGCCTACGTTGCTGGTAAGAAATTTTATTCAATTTCTTTTGTTTCGGAAATAATTTTGTTTTACCTCAGCCAATCCTCTTGGAACTGGCAGAATCGTCAATGGCACCAACGCTCAATAAGGAGAAATCCCTTACATAGTGAGTTATTAATTTTTTTAAATCATTACCTATGTTAAGAACTAAAATTGTCTAATAGTCGGAATTATAAAGGTCTTGATTAGCTCGAGAAGTAAATTTAAAGGGAACTTTTCTATTAAACAATTAAACTATTGTCTTTGGTTTTTAAAGTCAATCTAAGGAAATACAAAAGATAAAAACTGGAAACATTCGTAAATTGTCCTCGAAAATTATTAAATAGATTATACAAATGATAGGAGATTCTGAATTCGCAATTTATTTTTATATCAAGTAGCCCATATCACTGATCATTTATTAGATACTCGGAATATTTACTTAAACTTGAATTTTTTTATCTTTACCGACACGTGACCGCCTTAAATGTTTAATTATTAATTATTTTATTTGGTTATTACATTAATTGTTAATTATTATTAAATAATTATTTATAAAATTTATTTTTAAATTAATTATTCCTTAAGTTTTGTATAAGTCACGTGTCGGTAAAGAAAAAAAAATCAACTTTACTACCTTATTTTAATAACTCACCCATTTTATTCATATCTTCCGTATCTTAGGTTTCTATTCGTCACAATGGGGCTCACGGATGTGGTGGATCAATTCTTGATGCAACTCACATTTTAACAGCAGCTCATTGCGTTGAAGTAACGTAAGTCTGAAAAAAAGAGCCTTGTTAACAAAATATTAATTTATATAATGTATTTGTATATTTTAGAGGCCCAGACGTTCTTTCTATTCAATATGGTTTAATTGACATCAGAAGTAACGTAAACGTAATTCAAGTAGCAGCAATTTATGCACATGAAAGTTACAATCCCTCTAACAATTACGTCAACGATATTTGCGTTTTAAAAGTAGGTATTTATAATAATTGTTATTTTATAAATTAACATTTCATTTCAGTTGCAAAGCCCTATTCAATTTGGCCAACAAGCACGACCAACAGTTTTACCAAGACAAAATGAAGCTCCATTAGGCGGTCAATGGGGTGTTTTAGCTGGATGGGGTTATGAGAAGGTATTAAAGTACCACATAACATTACTTAGTTTTAATTAACAAATTATTTTAGAGCGGAGGATCTGCACAAATGGACTTGCAACGCGTCGATCTCGTAGTTTACACCGATGCGGCTTGTAGTGCTGCCCATGGCCCAAAAGTAGATGCTCGTTACCACGTTTGTTCCGGCATCCCTCAAGGTGGTCAAGGACAATGCAGTGTACGTATTTAATTATATCGACCAATTAAAATTGTTAATTTTTTTAATAATTTTAGGGTGACTCTGGTGGTCCATTGTATGATGCTGGTGGAAAACAAGTTGGTGTTGTGTCGTGGTCTGTCAAACCATGCGCCATTAAAGGCTTCCCTGGTGTATTTGCTCGCGTTTCCAGTTACATCGATTGGATTAACCAAAAAATGCGCCTTTAAAATGTTAATACTTCCTATTTATAATAAAATTTAAAAAAAAATCAACATTCTGACATTTAATTATTTTCTTTCCATAGGTATATTTAGCCCTCTAGTAGTCAATTTAGTAAAAACTACTGGATCTTAGACCTGCTTAGACCTTCAGGCTCCTCACTGGTAAATTTTGATTTCTAATGTGCCATAATAGCATAATTCGGATTTTTGGGATGCGCCTATTTTGAAGCAACCCGAGATGTAATCTTTCACCTTTCTAGCACTCTATAATAGTTATTTATGCACCTAGGGTAGTAGGTGTAATATTAGCAGTCGAGAAAGCACGTGACCGGACGCTGACAAACACAGTCTTGTCACACAAAACAGTACTTTCCTACTTTCTCTCCTAATAAAACAAAGTACTGTTATCTCGAGAATAAAATTTATCTTTTGTAGACATGGCAACGTTACAATGCCAACGTTTAACGTTTGAATATAAACACAACACAAAAAGAACTTAACCTCAAATTTTTAATATGTATTTATATTCAAACATCAAACTTTGACATTGTAACGTTGCTACGTTGCCATGTCTACAAAAGATAAATTTTATTCTCGAGATAAAACTTATTTGTCGTTTATAATCACGGCCCTTATACGCATGAGTTTATAAAATAACGCAATTTCGAATAATTTTCATAATAGTCAGTGATGTGAGTCGTAATTTATTTTGTAAATTAAGAAAATAATTACCGTACTTTACCGCTATTTTACCGTTTTCAATTACGGTTAATTACCATATAGACAGTAATGTCATTTTTTAATTTTTGCCGTAAATTACGAACTTAATATCGTAATTTAGCGGTAAATTTAGCGTTTTAAATCACCATTAATTAAAATAGTGCAATGATGCAGTTAAATTTTCAAGTACTGCGTATTTTCGGCGGTAAATTACGTCGGTAATTTACCAACTTCAAAATAAAGTACCTGAGAATTAAAAGTGGTACTAAAAAATCGTAAATTACGCGAGTTATTTATGAAAGTTTTAATTTAGATAATTTTACATCACTGATAATAGTACAGTAGATGTAATTGAAAAAACACCTTAAGCTGGACCTAATTCCCACAAAAATGATTCCTGTTGCAAATTGAAGTTAACATACTTCTATATTCAACATACTAAAAATTTACATCCGTACCTCTTGTGGGAAATGCGTTTTTTCTGCCTTCTTGAAAAAAATGTCGCCCAAAATTTGCTTTTGTTTGGCCTACAGTTCTCGAACTTCTCGGTTGGGGAACATTTTTTCGCAAATGTGCCGTTAGGGCGCTAACGAGAAAATATGCAACTTTTTAACTGTACACGCGTGCCGCGATCAGGAAAGTTAAAAAAGCCGGGACTTTTGGCCTCGAGGGGGTGTCCCGAACCTACCCCTTTTAATATTGTCCGTCAAAACCCCCACTGTTTCTATAGGAGGGGCGTGTTTGCTTAATAATAATAACTTTACGTGTAAATAACACCTACCAATGTTGCCAATATTCAAGAAGTTGTAATGCTCTTAAAAAAAATTTTGTAATTTTTTTTTTATATTTTTGTTTCTCGGACTGTGTTCTATGGGTCACAATCCACCAAGTTTTAATTTTTTTTAAAAGTTTTTATAATTTTTCAAGGGGTCATAATGCCCTTACAAAATATATTTTTAAGGAATTTTTATTTTCGTGTTTCTCGGACTGTGTCCTATTTGTTCTATGGGTGGCAATCTACCCAGTTTTAATTTTTTTTTAAGTTTTTATAATTTTTCAAAAATTGACTCTTTATAATTTTAAAGTTTCTCGTCTACCTTCGAGGGCTGATATAATAAATACCCTTACAAAATATATTTTTAAGCAATTTTTTTATTCCGTGTTTCGCGGACTGTATTCTATATGTTCTATGTAGCAATTTCTAAATTTTACATTTTTAAAGGCATTACGGCTCCTCGAATTTTGGCAATATTATCATAATTTCGTAGCGTTATTTAAACATAAGGTTAATATTATTAGGCAAACACGACCTTCAAAAATAATATATTGCGTCCCCCTTATGAAAAGGGTGGTGGTCTCAACAGGCGATATCAAAAGGGGAAGGTTCGAGACACCTTCTCGAAACAAAAAAATACGGCCTTTTTGACTTTCGTGTTGCGGCACGAATGTAAATTTGAAAAAATCACATATTTTCTCGTTAGCGCCTTAACGGATAATTCGCAAAAAAAGTCCCCCTACCGAAAAGTTCGCGAATTGCCAGCCAAACAAAATGACGCAAATTTTTTTAAATCCGAGTATAAAATTTTGGGCGACGTTATTTTCAAGGAGGCCAAAAAAACGTATTTCGCACCAGAGTACGAATGTACATTTTTAGTACGTTGAATAGAAGTATGTTACCTTCAATTTGCAACAGGAATCATTTCTGTATGAATTTCGTACATCTCTTTCATTACTTCTACTGTACTATAGGTATTTAAATTTTTAAAAGCATAATAAATTTTAGGATGGAGAAAAGAGACCGTAAATCTTAAATTTTGTAATACAACCTCCTCAAATGAATTATTTTATAATATTTATATATTTTTTATAAACCACCAACACTATGACTTTCGAATACTTTCCATACGATTTCTACGATATTTTCAAGAGCTTCAAAATTCATATCAAGTGTTGATTAAAATTGATAAAATCTCAAAATTTACTATAAAATGCAGATGCTTATATTAATTCGACATTTTATACAGAATCGTAATGTTTAAGTTAGTAGTTCTGTGCGCTTCCCTAGCCTACGTCGCTTGTAAGAAATTTTATTTCAATGTTTTTGTTTCGAAAATAATTTTGTTTTAACTTAGCCAATCCTCTTGGAACTGGCAGAATCGTCAATGGCACCAACGCTCAATATGGAGAAATTCCTTACATAGTGAGTATTTAATTTTTAATTATTTTTAAACATTCTCTGTGATGATAACTAACATAGTCTAACAGTCGGGGGTATTATGAAGCTCTTGATTAATTTAGTTCAAGAATATCTTCATCAGAACTCGACCGATAATTATTATTATACAAATTGTTACGGGCTAAATTCACACCACGATACCAGGGACGAGCAGAGGCTCGGCTCGCGACTAGCACAGCGAATGGGCGTGGATGGTAAAATGCGGTCGTGGTACGATAAATGAATTTACCTAAATCGGTAAAAGTCGAAATAGAGAGGGCGCCACCAATAGTATTCTTGAGCCTGGATGTTGTCGAACGAACGATGCTAGAGGTCAACGATGCGTCCTTAAGGCTTTCGAGATTGTCACAAAAACTTACCATATAAGCTTTAATAAATTTCCTTAGTACGGTCCTGTTTGATTGAGCTGAATATTTTACAAATAATTGGGCCAGTACGACCCTGCCTTTAAAAGGAATTCGCTAAGATAATAAATTCTACTAATAAATTTTATCAACTATATTACGTCACTACTTGTGACGACGAAATAACAAAACACAACAAACAAAGGAGACATTCAATTCTTAAAATTAAATAATGGTTACAAATTTGGTTAAACACAAAATAATAATATGACAATAAATGTTTACGTCTGGCCAGCGCTAAAATGAATTTGAATAAAAGTAAATTACCAAAGTACAGTTTGACATAAAGTTATTAAATTGCTAGATCAAAAATTAATAACGACCCACAAATGGTCGATCAAATTCGGTAACAGTTAATTTCCCTTAAATTAAAAACACGACATACAATATTATTGAAACGCACGAACTGATAAAAACAAACGAAACGCATTAATGTGCGTCGACGCGTTGTAGCAATACCTCGACACTTTGTAGCAATAGCTCGACACTTTGTAGTAATAGCTCGACAGTAAACAAATGTACGTTTAAAATGAATCCAGATTAATTAAAATTACAAAATACAAACGTAAACGATCCTACCTTAATATTCAGCCAATAACAGTCGTACTTAACAATTACGCAATATTGCGCGCAGAATTGCGCGCAGAATTGACGCTATCCATAGCGTCCAAAATGGCGGTATTTCCGGTATATTTTCCCTCGTTGCGGTACAAGACGCCACGCCTTGTAAAACTGGAACAACGAAGCTTTTCCCTCGAAATCGAGGTTGACGAAAAGACGGTATCGGTATGGAATCACTTGGATTCCTAAAGGTGTGACAATAAAGCCGGTCGGAGGGACGTGATGGCTACAGGTGGAAATGATGCGAACAATAAACTGGTCACTCACTAGGCTTTACTAATTTATCCTCTCTCAGAGAGCTTTAACACCTCAATTATTATCACTGGACTCGAAATTACCTTTAAGGTAAACTGAATTAGTGAGATCCGCCGAAGCGAGAAATTAATACGATAACGATATAAATGGGCGATGTTCCCACTACGAAAATCCCAACGGTACTGGTAGTTGGTAGGAACTTTTCCCCCCTCTAAGCTAATCTTCCCAACGCGTGCGAGTTTTGCACGTGCTCCTACAAGAAAATTCCAAGACGGAAGTAACTATCGGGACTTAATGGAATAAACTATAGAACTTAAAAAATTAAATTTAAATAATTAATGCGAAAATTTAAACGAACGTTACAAAATGTTATACAAATATTACACAAAACGGCATTGTATACTTCATTTTTTTAATAAGAAGCGCCTAAGGCAAGGTTGGGTCCTTACCTATAACAAAAGCCATTGTGTACCTACCTCAAAGCAGGTAGTTTCACCTTATTCACAAAAATGTACAATACAGCGAAATATAGGGCTTTGGTGCTTTCGTTCTAATCTAATAGATTTTTAAATTTTTTTATCATACTTCTAAGACTGGCATTTATTAAAAAGAAATTCACTTTTTCGATAGAAAGTGATGAAAAATAAGCACACGTTGCTACCATGACTATACCGCTAAATTATTTAAATTTATTATAAAAGTGAACGCATACACCATCTTTACTTTTCTCTCACAACTCAAAGTGGTCAAAATCCACGCTATGATTTTTTATCATGGCAGCTCATATTACTCATATTACATACATAGCTTATTGGCGTCTCCTTTTAGCCAAGTCACATTTTATATTAAAAAGTCAGCCATCTACAGCAACATTACTACACTAATTTATGCCTTTTGTCGCTAATTTGTGTTACTAGATTACCATACATGTGACAACGAGTAAAGAATTTCGTAGAAAAAAGTAGTTTATAAATATTATTCCCTAAGATCATTCAAAATAATCAATACTTTTCTACAAATGAGGTGCAAAATGAAAGAGAAAAAATAGACTTAGAGACTGGTGGTTTTGAAATTTTTTTGTATTCCGTGCTAATTTAGATTTTACTACTTTAACAAATTGACTGCTGTATGAGATCAACGTGGTCTCACGTAAAAAATGGTCGCAAACGCGGCGCGCTACCAACCTGGACTCACATAGACTAACAAGGCATTTTGTGTGGCATATGGAACCAGAATTTATTCTAGTATGGCGACAGTCAACGTGTTAAACATTATCAATTTTTTCTTATTTTCCAAGCCTAGTTTCGAAGCATAATGCCCCAAAAATTAAAATTTCAAAACCATCAGTCCACAAGTTCAACCTTTACCTTTAACATATTTTTTTAATTTTTGCAACAGAGCCCCTAATTATAAGATTTTGGGGAATAAAAATGTGTCTGAACCCCATTAATAAATGGGGTATTCTAATGCAGCCCTTAAGAAGCCAATAGATATCAAAATTTTGAAATGGATTTTCTCAAAATTTGTTAGTCGCTCTTTTCATTATTATAGGCATTACCGTTCTCTATCGAATGACACGTTTCATTGCTTAGAAATTTCCAGGTCCGGAGTTTTTGAATATCAAAATTTTAATGACATGCATGTGTGGTCATTTTATTGTAATAAAAATGAAAACTTGAAAATTAGTAAACGTATGAATACCATAAATAACTATTCTTTGACACTATTTTCGGTTAATAAAACGCTTCCGATTAAACCTGAAATTACAACATAATTTCCTGAACTTCCTGTAAAATTATCAATATTCTGAAAGATCGTAAAATTAGCTATCTCATAATACCTCTTACTTTATACTTGACTTCCGGTTTAACCGGAAATTTTTAATTTATAACGTACGAGCAAGTCCTGGTATGGCCACATTCGAGTTTCATTTTTATATCATCAAGTAATTAGGTATACTTAAAGCAGGTGACGTTATTAGAGACATTCGAAATGTTTACTTATTAAAACAATTAGGTAATTAGCGAATTAACCATCCCATACTTATATTCTTGATCGTTTTTAGGTTTCTCTTCGTAATAATGGAGGTCATTCGTGTGGTGGATCTATTCTTGATGCGACTAACATTTTAACAGCAGCTCATTGTGTTGATGGAAAGTAATTTTTAAATATTTAATTTATTAATTGGTAAACACAAAATGTACATTTTAGAGACCTAACCAGTTTTTCAGTTCAATATGGTGTAACTGACATAGAAAGTGACGAAAATGAAATTCCAGTAACAGCAATTTATGTACATGAAAATTACAATCGCACTAACAACCACATCAACGATATCGCCGTTTTAAAAGTATAATAATTATTTAAAAAAAATAACGTTTTAATTTAATTTTAATTTAAGTTGGAAGCCTCTATTCAATTTGGCCAACAAGCACAACCAGCACTTTTACCAAGACAAGATGAAGCTCCATTAGGTGGTCAATGGGGTGTTTTAGCCGGATGGGGTTATGAGAAGGTATTCAAGTACCACATAACATTAATTAGTTTTAATCGACAAATTATTTTAGAGTGGAGGAATCGTACAAATGGACTTGCAACGCGTCGATATCGTAGTTTACACCGACGAAGCTTGTAAAGCTGCCCATGGCAAAAAAGTAGATGCTCGTTACAACGTTTGTTCTGGTATCCCTGAAGGTGGTAAAGGACAATGCAGTGTACGTATATATTTATGTCAATCAGTTTCAATTTTTTATATAATTTTAGGGTGACTCTGGTGGCCCACTGTATGATGCTGGTGGAAAACAAGTAGGTGTTGTTTCGTGGTCTGTTAAACCATGTGCCGTTAAAGGAAAGCCCGGTGTATTTGCTCGCGTTTCCAGTTACATCGATTGGATTAACCAAAAAATGCGCCTTTAAAATGTTAATAAATGTTATTTATAATAAAATTTAAAAAAAAATCAACAAGCTGACATTTACATATTTTCCTTCTTTTTAGCCTTTTACTCATCCCCACTATAAATAACACATGGGTCATTGGAAATGCGCAGTAAAATTCGAATGAGATAGAGATATAAAAAGAAAGAGATTGATATAGGTAGAAGGGGAAGTAGGATACGAATTGGTTTAGAGAAATGGGAAATTGTCTGTCACCAAAGTTACCATGTGTCAAATGTCAATCTGTTACCATAGTTACCACAAATGTCACCATCAATGAGACGAATCTTAGGTTGACTTTTATGATATGAATCGAAGCAGGAGTCAATGGAGTGGCATTTAAAGGGTGGTCTAGCATCAAAAAAATTTGAAGTTGTGTCTTGAGCTGGAAAAGTGATGACAACAATATTTTGGTATTCTGAGGGAATTGATTGCAAACATAAAGGTACCATCATATCAGGCCCATACTATGCTGATAGTTTACATCGATTAATAGAAAAAATTAAATTACAAAGGAAAGGAAAATTGACAAAAGGCGTATTTTTACTGCAAAACAATGCACCTGTTCACAAGAAAAAAATTGTGGTGAGTGCCGTGACGTCATGAAGTTTCCCAGAAATTATTCGTCCACCCTACAGTACAGATTTGGCACTAAGTGGCTAGTACCTATTTCTAAATTTGAAAAAAGAACTTCGTGGAAGGCATTTCGACATCGATGCATTTTATAAGCAAAAGTAAAAATTATTTTTTTGAAGGTTTACAAAAATTAATTCAAATTATAAAAAAATATATATTTACGTTTCTTTCTACCCATTCCGCGATCTTAAAAGTCTCCTCTCGTATGTTCGTTTTGTAACTTAATTTTAATTTAAAAAAATGTAATTCTCACTATATTTCATTATTAGTAAGAGATAAAACAATTTATGCACCTCGGGTATTAGGAGTCTTATCAGTCTTGAAAGCAATGAGAGATCTCGGCTGCGCCGAGTCCCATCACGTGCTTTCTCGACTCCTAATAGTACACCTACTACCCTAGGTGCATAAATAACTATATTCTTATACCAATTAATTTATAAAATAACGTCATTTCGAATACTTTCTATAATATTTCTACGACATTTTCAACTCCAAAAAATTTTTCAAGTGTCGATTACAATAAATTGATAAAATTCCCTAATTTACTATAAAATGCAGATGCTTATATTAATTCGGCACTTTATACATAATCACCATGTATAAGTTAGTAGTTCTCTGCGTTACCTTAGCCTACGTCGCTGGTAAGAAATTTTATTTAATTTCTTTTGTTTCGAAAATAATTTTGTTTCAACTCAGCCAATCCTCTTGGAACTGGCAGAATCGTCAATGGCACCAACGCTCAATATGGAGAAATCCCTTACATAGTGAGTTTTTAATTTTTTAAATCATTACCTATGTTGAGAACTAAAACGGCCTAATAATCGGTACTATAAAGCTCTTAACTAATTAAGTTCGAGAAGTAAATTTAATCAGAACTTTTCTATTGAACTATATTCTCTTTGGTTTTTAAAGTCAATCTAAGGAAATACAAAAGATAAAAATTGGAAACATTCACAAAATATCCTCGAAAATTATTAAATAGATTATACAATTGATAAGAAATTCGAAGTTCGCAAATTATTTTCATCATCAAGTAGTTCATATCACTGATCATTTTTTAGATAGTCAGAATATTTACTTACTAAATTATTTTAATAACTTACCCATTTTATCCCTATCTTCCGTATCTTATTAGGTTTCTCTTCGTTTCTTTGGGGAACACGCATGTGGTGGTTCAATTCTTGATGCAACTCACATTTTAACAGCAGCTCATTGCGTTCAATTAGCGTAAGTCTGAAAAAAAAATAAACTTGTTAAAATGACATTAATTTTATAAATTTAGAGAACAAGGCGATCTTTCCATTCAATATGGTGTAATTGACATCAGAAATAACGTAAACGTAATTCCAGTAACAGAAATTTATGCACATGAGAATTTCAGTCCCGCTACCAGTTATGCCAACGATATTTGCGTTTTAAAAGTATTTATAATAACAACAATTATAAAAATTAATAAATTAATTTTAATTTAATTTTAGTTGCAAAGCCCTATTCAATTTGGGCCACAAGCACAACCAACAATTTTACCACAACAAAATGAAGCTCCATTAGGGGGTCAATGGGGTGTTTTAGCTGGATGGGGTCATGAGAAGGTACTAAAGTACCACATAACATGATTTAGTTAATACTTTTAATTACAAATTTTTTTAGACCGGAGGATCTGCACAAATGGACTTGCAACGCGTCGATATCGTAGTTTACACCGATGCAGCTTGTAGTGCTGCTCATGGCGAAAGAGTAGATGCTCGTTACCACGTTTGTTCGGGTATCCCTGAAGGTGGTAAAGGACAATGCAGTGTACGTATTCAATAATGTCAATCTATTTCAATTTTTTATTTTCTAAATAATTTTAGGGTGACTCTGGTGGCCCATTGTATGATGCTGGTGGAAAACAAGTTGGTGTTGTTTCGTGGTCTGTTAAACCATGCACCGTTCCAGGCTTCCCTGGTGTATTTGCTCGTGTTTCCAGTTACATCGATTGGATTAACCAAAAAATGCGCCTTTAAAATGTTAATAGTACCTACTCGTATTTATAATAAAATTTAAAAAAAATCAACATTCTGAAACTTAAATATTTTCTTCTACACTTCACAACAAAATTAACGCACTACTTACATTAAACGGAAAATATTCCTCCGAACACTTTTTTTATCCAGTTGAGCATGTAGTATCAAATTTAAAAATTTTCATTAACAAACTTTAATGGCTTTAAAGGGTAAAGTAACAAATAATAAATAGCAATAAACAATAGTCTAAGGCTGGTATTAGACTGTCAAAGATTTTTGACAAAGTTATTTTTTAAAAGCTGTTGTATAAGATATTTTACAGTGTACATTTAAAAAAAATTCAGTGTAATAGGGTAGATTTTATAAAATTTACCCTACTACACTGTAAAATATCTAATACAATAGGTTTAAAAAAATAACTTTGTCAAAGACCTTTGACAGTCTAATACCAGCCTAAGAAACGACGGAATAATATTGACCATGCTGGAGAATCGCCAAAAAAATGTCCAATGATCAAATTTAATTCGTTTCAAATAAAGCTAGTTAATAAAAATCCGAAGTTACCAACACATAGTTCCATGAATTAAAAGTGAAAATTGCTGTAAAAAGTGTGCATTTGCCTCATTTTTTTAAAAACCACTTTTTGTGAATTCAATTTTCAAAATCTTAAATACTGGCTGAAAAAGAAGCTTTCTTTCATAACTTTGGGTGCAAATGCTTACACTTTTGATAATCAATAACTAAAAATTAAGTTTACCGAAAAAAAAGTTCAAAAAGGCATGATGAAATTCTTATTAACAGTTATTTATCAATAATTAATTAGGTACTTCTATAGGCTTCTCATGAACTTCAAATATCGTATCACTGTATTTATCATGTCCTAAAGATTTATAGAAAAGTCCTCGAGTCCGAAAAACACTTCGTGGGCCGATTGAGGGGGGTCACCCCCGTATTTTTTTTATAGAAATTCAGACCCTTCTAAGGATCCTTAGAGTGTGACGTACAATGACACCAAATTTCAAGTTCTTAGGATGCTCAAAAGTGCTTGTGACTCAAAGTAACATAATCTTAGAAATTAGCTGAAAAATATGATTACTGAGAAAACCCCGTTCCTTGATTGAATTTTAATAAAACCTTATTTATTGAGTTCTAAATACCTTGAAGTTTATATTGTAAACAGGTGTGCATTTGCCTCGTAATCTTTTTAACAAATTCTTGTGATTTTGTTACTTTGAGTCACAAGTTCTTTTAAATATCCTAAGAACTTTAAATTTGGTGTCATTGTAAAACACACTCTAAAGATCACTAGATAGGTCTGATTAAAAAAAAATGGTGGTGTTGCCCCCCCCCCCTTTAATTTGTCCTCCGGGGGATTTTCAGCAGGGATTTTCTGATGCCAAATTTGAAGCTTATAAGATGCCTAGAAGTGCTTCATTACTTATTGATACATAAATGTTACAATAAGAATTTCATCGTGCCTTTTTAAAATTTGTTTTTCCGTAAACTTGTCGTTCAATTACTAATTATAAAGTGTAAGCATTTGTATCAAAAATTATGAAAGAAAGCTTCTAGTACAGATCCCAAAGGCGAATATCGGCATCGACCTGGAAATAAAACCTATGTGGCTGAAAATTTGGATTTGGGCATTATTTGATATGTACTACAAGACGCTAAAAAGTTTACCATCGTCAGGGGTGTGCAACATGGGTAGATCCCACCCATATATTGTTTTTAGGGGGCGTTTTTTTAAATCCAATTATTTTTTGATAAGGACATGGTACTTTATAGTTTTGGGATCGCTGATTACGAATATGATGTCAAAATTGTAGTTTAACAACTGCAAACTGTTAAATCAGCTGCCAAAATAATAACATTATGCTTTTTTAACATTTTTTTTCGATTTAGCGGTTACTGTAAATGAGGAGCAATAAAAAAGATAAAAAAAAAGATTTAATTGAAATTTTAAACTAATTTATTTAATTTTTTTTATATAAATTGATGCAGAGGCTATCTAAATGTTCCTTACGTGGTGCTTATGGTACAACTATTGCAAGTACAGAAAATTTCATAGATATATAAATTGTTTAGAATTTAATTCTCTATAAATTGACCCAAACAAAATTTAGATTTTTCTATTACACTTCCAGTTACTCTTTTAACAGTTGAGGACACATTTATTCGATGTTGCACACCACTGAGAGTGGTAAACTTTTTTGCCTCTTTTTCTAGGCTTTTAATGCTACCTTATTTCAAATTTTCAGCCACATATGTTGTTTTTCCAGTCTGTGCCCTAGAGTGATGTTAAGGCTATATAAATGGTTCTTTCGACGCGTTTACGGAAAAACTATTGCAAGTACAGAATATTTCATAGATGTATAAGTTGTTTAGAATTGTATTCTCTATAAATTGGCCCAAACAAAATTTAGATTTTTCTATTACACTTCCAGGTACTCTTTTAACAGTTGGGGACACATTTATTCGATGTTGCACACCCCCGAGAGTGGTAAACTTTTTTGCCTCTTTTTCTAGGCTTTCAATACTAGCTTATTTCAAATTTTCAGCCACATATGTTGTTTTTCCAGCCTGTGCTCTACATTGATATTAAGGCTATATAAATGTCTCTTTTATAGCTTACGGTAAAACTATCACAAATACAGAAAATTTCATAGATATAAAAATTGTTTAAAATTTAATTCTCTATAAATTGACTATAACAAAATTTCGATTTTTCCATTATGCTTTCAGTTACTCTTTTAACAGTTGAGGGCACATCCACTTGAAGTTGCACACGTCTGAGAGTGGTAAACTTTTTTGCCTCTTTTTCTAGGCTTTCAATAAAAGCTTATTTCAAATTTTCAGCCACATATGTTGTTTTACGAAATGTAGCTTGTTTTTGCCCTTTGTTCAGGATCATCGAAAAAAACAGTGTTTTCGGGGTTCTTTTTTCGGAACAGGTAGGCAGAAATCAATATTTAGTATGATGAACTGAAACGTTGAAATATCCTCTTTCATTATCCGCAAACGTTTTTAAGATATAACGTTTACGTAAAAAAATGCCGTCAATATTACGATAAAAGTGCCCTTTTTAAGACGCGCGCACTTCATCTTAATTTCATAGAAAGTACATGAAGTAGAGTAAATTTCAAATACATCATTTGAAAGCACGATGAATTACCTACAAAACCGTATATTTATTTTTTTGGAAATTACATTTTTTCATCTTACAAATTTCTCTTAAAAATTTAATTACAAGAAAAAAATAAAATTCAAAAAAGGTGAAATATTTAAGGGGATGTTTTTTTAAAACTGAAAATTGTTTTAACATGATTAGTAGCATGATGTCATTGCAAATATATTATAGAACATATATCCAGAATATTTTTTAAATTTGAGCTCTCTGTAGCTTATGGTACATTAATACGTAAAGAGTCGTCAGAAAAATGAAAAAGAAAACTTCTAGTACAATTTCAGGGATGATGAAAATAAATAAATTAAAAAATAACCCCATCAATTTAAAGCTAAAACCATCTTCTTTCCAAAAATTTACTCGAAATAATAATCTGACAATTAATTACAAAATGGCAAACATTTTTGTGAGTCACTACGCTGTAAAATTTCCAATTTTCAGATTTCTAACGGTTTATCCCTATTTGTCTTTCATCGCGTTTTTCTGGAAAAGTACTATTGCTACAAAAAATTTTATAGATTCATAAATTGTTCAGAATTCGATGCTCTATTAAATAGCTTCATCAGAATTTCGAAATTCTCATTTGTTTTCGAGCTAGTATTCTTTGAATGTTGAGGGCACATTTACTTCATGTTGCACACCCCTAGGATTGGTAAACTTTTTTATGTCTTTATGTAGACTCTTAAGCCTAGCTAATTGTAAATTTACAGCCACATATGTCGTTTTTCCAGGTTGAAACCGATAGACCCTGTACTATTCTATTTCAGCTAATATTTAAGATTTTGAAAATTGAATTTACAAGTGGTTTAAAAAAAATGATGAGGCAAATGCACACTTTTTTGCAGTATAAACTTTGATCTTTAGAGTATTGAGAACTCAATAAAAAAATTGTACCAAAATTCATTCAAAGAGTGGGTTCTTCCCTTCGCAATTTATGTTGTTTTCAGTCTAATACGACTCCATACCGTAATTTAAAATTTTGGTAAATAACTCGGGTAACTTACGATTGTTAGTTACCACTTTTAATTCTCAGGTATTTTATTTAGAAATCGTGTCGCTGAGAATACACAGTATACTGGGAACATTTAACTACATCATTGCACTATTTCAATGAATAATAATTTAAAATGGTAAATTACCGGTAAATTATAGTATTAAGTTAGTAATTTACGTTGTTACGGTCGTAATTTACGGCAAAAATTACAACTTGCGTCACTGACCAACTATACGGTAATTAGCGATAAGTTAAAACAGTATATTACCGGTAAATTAATTTCGTAATTTACAATAGTATATTAAAATACATGTGTCACAAGATAGCATTTTGACGCACGAAGGCAAATTTTGCCAGACCGACTGAAAGGAGGTATACGTTTGCGTGCCTTTCTTGAAAATTACATACTGACGTTACGATAACAGGAGCTACGAAATTTAGACAAAGAATTTTACGAAAAACGAATTTTTATTCCATTTCATCCAAAAACCCTGTGTATTTTACATAAGAAACTTCGACCCCTTTACTATTTTATTCTTGTAAGCATTAATTTATAAACTAATAATTATTATAAATTATTAAAATAATAATAATCAATAAATTAATTTATAATACTTTCCATAAGATTTCTACGACATTTTCAAGAGCTCCAAAAAAATTTTCAAGTGTCGATTAAAATTGATAAAATCTCCAAATTTACTATAATATGCAGTTGCTTATATTAATTCGGCACTTACAGAATCGCCATGTTTCAGTTAGTAGTTCTGTGCGCTACCCTAGCCTATGTTGCTGGTAAGAGTTTTTTTTATTTTATTTGTTTCGAAAATAATTTTGTTTTAACTTAGCCAATCCTCTTGGAACTGGCAGAATCGTCAATGGCACCAACGCTCAATATGGAGAAATTCCTTACATAGTGAGTTTTTAATTTTTTTTAAATGCGTTCTCAATTCTACGTGGAGAACTAAAACGATCTAATAGTCAATACTATAAAGCTCTTAATTAATTTAGTTCGAGAAGTAAATTTTGGTTTTTGGTTTCTAAAGTCAATCTAAGGAGATAGGTACAAGAGATAAAAATTGAAAACATTTACAAAATTCATCGAAAATTATTAAATAGATTATACCGAGATTATACAAATGATAAGAAATTCTAAATTCTCAATTTATTTTTATATCATCAAGTAATCCATATCACTGATCATTTTTTAGATAGTCGGAATATTTACTTACTAAATTATTTTAATAACTTACCCATTTTATCCATATCTTAGGTTTCTCTTCGTCACAATGGGGCACACGCATGTGGTGGTTCAATTCTTGATGCAACTCACATTTTAACAGCAGCTCACTGCGTTCAAGTAGCGTAAGTCTGAAAAAAAGAAACTTGTTAAAACATCATTAATTTAAAAAATGTATATTTTAGAGGCCCAGGCGTTCTTTCTATTCAATACGGTTTAACTGACATCAGAAGTAACGTAAACGTAATACCAGTAACAGCAATTTATGCACATGAATATTTCAGTCCCGCTAACAGTAACGCCAACGATATTTGCGTTTTAAAAGTATTTATAATAACAAAAATTATAAAAATTAGTAAATTAATTTAATTCTAATTTTAGTTACAAAGCCCTATTCAATTTGGGCCACAAGCACGACCAACAGTTTTACCAAGACAATATGAAGCTCCATTAGGGGGTCAATGGGGTGTTTTAGCTGGATGGGGTTTAGATATGGTATTCAAGTACCACATAAAATTAATTAGTTTTAATTTACAAATAATTTTAGACCGGAGGATCCGCACAGTTGGACTTGAAACGCGTCGATATCGTAGTTTACACTGATGCAGCTTGTAGTGCTGCCCATGGCCCAAAAGTAGATGCTCGTTACCACGTTTGTTCCGGTATCCCTGAAGGTGGTAAAGGACAATGCAGTGTACGTATTCAATAATGTCGATCAATTTCAATTTTTTATTTTCTAAATAATTTCAGGGTGACTCTGGTGGCCCATTGTATGATGCTGGTGGAAAACAAGTTGGTGTTGTGTCGTGGTCTGTCAAACCGTGCACCATTCCAGGCTTCCCTGGTGTATTTGCTCGTGTTTCCAGTTACATCGATTGGATTAACCAAAAAATGCGCCTTTAAAATGTTAATACTTCTTAATTATAATAAAATTTAAAAAAATTAACATTCTGACATTTAAATATTTTCCTTCTCTTTAGCTCTCTACTCATCCCCACAATAAATAACACATGGGTCATTAAAAATGCGCAGTAAGGTCCGAAAGAGACGGAGATATAAAAAGAAAGAGATAGAAATAGGCAGAAGGGGAAGTAGGATAGGAATTGGTTTAGAGAAATGGGGAGTGGTCTAGTTTTTATAAAAACTAATTGATCTTAGAACACCCTTGGCTGAAAACTGGTAAACATTTTGTGCGATGCGCCTGTTTTTAGGCAACCCGAAATGTAACCTCTCATTTTACTAATGACCGTTGTGTTTAATCCTTTAGTTGTTGCATCAGGCTAGATAGTTTTTATGGTTTTTTTATACATTCCCCTTAAATTAATTATGTTATAATAAAATTAAATTGATGCTTTCCGCGGTGGGCGCTTGATGGAACATTTTAAATTAAATTAAATTAAAATAAAAGAGTAAACACTTGTGAGTTCCACAAATTTATTCAAAAACTTGACAATATTGTTTCAACCTTACGGTTACATAAGGTTGACCTGTTTGACCTTACATAGGTCAAACAGGTAGGGCAATAAATACACGTTTAAAAGAACACAAACTTAATATTTTAAATAATAAAAACGCGACAGGATTTAGCGAGCATTGTATTTCTCTCAATCATACGTTTTCGGAGGACAAAGTAAAGCTTCTTGTAAACGAACAAAAGGGTAGTCGACTAAACCTTTGGGAAGCCATAAAAATTAAAAACGCCATTCAAAAAGGCGACCATTTGGTAAATAACCAAATGGAGCTTAACTTCGGGTTTTCCGAAATTTTCAATAAGGCATCCGGTGGTTAGTCGCATACCGTTAGGTTCGTTTTCTTAAAGTGGTGTGTTTCTAGCATTTGTTTTTAGTTTAGTCTCAACTTCTGAGGATAACCGTAAGGTTGAAACAATATTGTCAAGTTTTTGAATAAATTTGTGGAACTCACAAGTGTTTACTCTTTTATTTTAATTTAATTTTATGTTATAATACTCGTATTTTTTTTATAAACCACTAACCCACAACAGAGAGTCGACAGCTATCCGACAGAGACCCTACAGATAAGCCAAATATTTCAATCGACTCCTAATGTAGGTTCACAGCTCTCCGTTGGTACGGAGAGTGGGATAAATATACCACTTTAGGTATCTACGGATTCGCACCGCTCGTCAGCATAAAATATTATTTTGCTGTAGTTTATAAAATTATTCACTAGAAAATACGGCCAATCTAAGATTGATAAAAAAGGGTGTGTGCAGCACCCCCCTCGAATATTTCTTTGGTCTCATCGGACAAGATTGTACTATATGGTCCCAGTAAACTATGTGCCGAGTCTCATTCCATTAACCAAAAGTGCAATGTACCTGAGGTATTCGCCTAGCACCGCCCGTATTAAAGGGGGTGTACAGCGACCCCATAGACTTTCTTTTGTTTTTATCGGCGAAAATTACTTCATTATAGTTCCACTAAAGTATGCAATCAGTTTTATTCCGTTAACGAAAAGTCAAATATAATTTAACTCGACCTCTTTGAAAATTTTTCAAAGAGCGCTCTTACAGACCCAGAGGAAAAAATGGCGGTTATGTGCCTATGGGGATGTTCAGATGGATCAGTTATTGGGACAGATTGATTCAGTACTCTCAAAATATGCGGCAAAGATACTTTTCGCGAAAAAGTAGGTCGAGTACCTCTTTTTGAGAAAGAAATTCAAAGTACCTGAGTTATTCGCCGTGTACAATTTGCATTAAAGGGGGTGTCCTGCGGCCCACATCGAATTTTTTTTGGTCTCATCAGACAAAATTACTCGATATGGTTTCAGTAAACTATGTATACAGCATCATTTTGCCTAGATTCCGCACTAGTAATATTTTTGAATTTTTGAGTACTTTTATCACTTTTCACCAAGTAAACAACAAATTAATAGACTATGTACCAATCTATATAATTTCGAAATCATTCCAAAACACTCGTATGAAAAAAACAATATTTTCAAGAGCTTGAAAAGTGTCTATTAAAAAACAGATAATATCTCCAAATTTTGCTATAAAATAGAGGAGGCTGTATTAATTATTTGCAACTTTATACAGAATCATCATGTTGAAGTTAGTAGTTTTGTGTGCTGTCCTAGCCTACGTCGCAGGTAAGAAATTTTATTTAATTTCTTTTGTTTCGGAAATAAATTTTTTTTAACTTAGCCAATCCTCTTGGAACTGGCAGAATTGTTAACGGCACTAACGCTCGATTTGGAGAAATTCCTTACATAGTGAGTATTTAATTTTTAATCGTTATCTATAACGACAACTAACATGGTATAAGTCGGCGGTATTATGAAGCTCTTGATTAATTTAGTTCTAAAATATCATCCTCATAACCCGGCCGATAATTATTATTATACAAATTTCGAAACTGTATCGTACAGCCAAAATAAAGGGCTTTCGTCCTAATTTAATAGATTTTTAATTTTGTTCAAAATTGCCTACCTTTAAGACGCCAAGATAGGTCAAATATTTAAAATTAATTATCAAAAAATTTGTTTTGGTCGCTCTTTATATTATTGGATATATTATAGACATCACCGTTCTCTATCGAATGCCAGATGTTTTAATCCTTAGGATTTTTCAGGACCGAAGTTACGGTTTTTTAAATGTTAAAATTGAAAAAAAAACGTAATTTTTTGTACTAAAAATTAAAACTTGAAAATATTATCAATACCATAAATATCTATTATTTGACATTATTTTCGCTTAATAAAACGCTTCCGGTTAAACCGGAAATTACAAAATTATTGAAGTTCTTCGGAACATCCGGTAAATTTTTCAATATTTTGAAAGATCGTCACATTAGCTATCTTATGATACCCATTACTTTATACTTGACTTCCGGTTTAACCAGAAATGCTACCAAATTTTTAATTTATAAGGTACGAAAAAGTGCTAGTATGGCCACTGGCCACATTCGAGTTTTATTTGTATATCATCAAGTAGTTGATGTATACTTAAAGCATGTGACGTTAACAGAGACACTCGAAATGTTTACTTACTAAAACAATAACAATTATAACAATTAGGTAATTAGGGAATCAATCATTTCATACTTAATTCTTTGTCGTTTTAGGTTTCTCTTCGTAACAATGGAGGTCATTCGTGTGGTGCATCAATTCTTGATGCGACTCACGTTTTAACAGCAGCTCATTGCATTGAATTCGCGTGAGTTGAGAAAACTTTTTAAAACTTTTTAAATACAAAATTAATTTAAAAAATATAAATTTTAGAAGCCCAGCCAGTCTTGCAGTTCAATACGGTGTAATTGACATTAGAGGTAGCCAAAATGTAATTCCAGTAGCAGCAGTTTATGCACATGAAAATTACAATCCCGCTAACAATTACGCCAACGATGTCGCCGTTTTAAAAGTATTTATAATAATTATTATTTTTGCAAAATAACGTTTTAATTTTATTTTCATTTCAGTTGAAAAGCCCTATTCAATTTGGGCAACAAGCACAACCAGCAGTTTTACCGAGACAAAATGAAGCTCCATTAGGCGGTCAATGGGGTGTTTTAGCTGGATGGGGTTACGATAAGGTATTAAAATACCACATAATATTAATTAGTTTTAATCGACAAATTATTTTAGAGCGGTGGATCAGTACAAATGGACTTGAAACGCGTCGATATCATAGTTTACACCGACGAAGCTTGTAGGGCAGCCCATGGCTCAAGCGTCGATGCTCGTTACCACGTTTGTTCCGGTATCCCTGAAGGTGGTAAAGGACAATGCAGTGTACGTATTTAATTATGTGCATCAATTTCAATTTTTTATTTTTTAAATTATTTAGGGTGATTCTGGTGGCCCATTGTACGATGCTGGTGGAAAACAAGTTGGTGTTGTTTCGTGGTCTGTCAAACCATGCACCATTAAAGGCTATCCCGGTGTATTTGCTCGTGTTTCCAGTTACATCGATTGGATTAACCAAAAAATGCGCCTTTAAAATTTTAATAATACCTACCTATTAATAAATAATAAAATTTAATTAAAAATTAACATTCTGAAATTTAAATATTCTCCTTCTATTTAGCTTTTTACTCATTTTTGTAAAAACGAATGGATCTTTGACCTTAAGACTCATCACTGGTAAATTTTTATTTCAAATGTGCCATAATATCACAATACGGATTTTTGGGTTGCGCCTGTTTTTTAGGCAACCCGAGATGTTACCTTTCACCTTTGTAGCCAGGCACAAAGGCTGTAGCGCTCAGCGCCCCTTGCCAGTCTACGACTGCTTGTAGCACTGTTAAATTTTTTTGCTGTGCACACAAATATAATGACCGTTTTGTTTAATTCTTTGGTTGATGCAGGCTAGATAGTTTGTATGGGTATTTAAATTTTTAAAAGCTTAAGAAATTTTAGGATGGAGAAAATATACCGTGAATATTAAGTTTTGTACTACATCCCCTTCAATATCTTACAGCAAAAATATCTTATAGTGGCGAGCTGAAGGGAAGCCCCTCCCTTAAACACGATTGGTTTAAAATAAATTCGTTTGTATCAAAGGCTACTAAATTCTAAGTAACTAGGCGATTACTATTGCATAGAAGGAGAAAATACCAATTTAGGTATAAGTGGTTCTCCTCAGCTCGCCACTATTAAATATTTTAGCAGTACAGGGTGACTTATATTGCTTGTCCGTATGGGGTATCTCCGTTAATACAAGAGTTAGGAGAAAACTAATATGACGATCTCGATCTACTTTTTTGAGACAAACTCAATGGTGAAACAAAAAATCTGATACCTTGTTTTGTTTTCGAGTTATAGCTAAAAATTCATACTTATTTTCGTTATTTTAATTTTAATTATAATTTATATATTTATAGAGGACACCTTTAGGTTTATTTTACCTGAATTTTAAATATCTCTCAGTAGCAAGGAACTCTGACTGCACTTAGGACAATGTTGAACTTTTTTGAAATGCTTACAATTTTTACACTTTTTCATATTTGAACGCCTATAGAGAAAGGGGTAGGGGGGCCTCAAATTACTTTAATTACAGATATTTATAGAGGACACACTAGGGTTTATTTCACCTAAATTGAAATGTCTCTCAGTAGCAGGGAACTCTTATTGGACTTGTATAACAATGTTGAACCTTTTTGATGTACTTACAATTTTTACTTTTTTTTATATTTGAACGGTGAATGCTGAAATGGGGGTGAAATGAATGGCGTAGGGGAGCTCAAATTATTTCAATTACATAAATATTTATAAAAGTCCCTCTTGGGTTTACTTCGCCTAGTTTTTAAATGTCTCTCAATAACGGAAGAAGAAGAGGAAGAGGAAGAAGGTATCCTCTATAAATATTTGTAATTGAAATAATCTCTACTCTCTATAACCATTTCACTAAGGCAACTTAAACTAAAAAAGTTAAAAAAAAATATTTCTTCAAAAGAATAAAATTATGTTAAGTGCGTTAAGCGCTCTCGTACTGTACTAACAAGAGACATTTAAAATTCGTAGAAATTGTACATGAAAGTGTCCTTTTTAAATATCTATGATTAAAATAACTAAAAACTTGTTCATGGTATCTCGTAAGCTATACAAACTGTTCTTAACATAAAAATCAGAATACCGTAATTTCTGAAGAAGTGCATGGCTAAAATGAAATATTTGTCTATTTTTTCATGTTCATCATTCCGAAAAATATATAATTTGTTATTTTCGTGGTATTTCTATGAGCTAGGGTTAGGGAATTCTAGTTCTTCCGAAAAAGTTGCCATCTTCAATATCTCGCTTCCGGTTACAATTTCGCTTTGATAACCGCACTTTTCGTATTCAGGAGGGTCGAAATATTAGAAAAACGTCGGTTACCAAAATGTTATATGAAATGCCGCTTGTATAAAATAATTATGGTTTTGCGCCTAGTCTATAAGTGTAAGCAGCATTTTTTTACCATATCAAAATTAGATTGTCTTTTGTTTTCAAAGTTAATTCGTAATTTCTTAAATAAACTGCTGTTGTGTTTTTATTATTAAAAATAATTTTAATGAGTATTATATTTTTGAAAAGCGCTAAAAATACTCTATTTAATAAAGTCATAACCGCCTATGATTCGTATTTAAAAAAAGTTAAGTTTGTGTAAATACTCGGTAATAGCCCATCAAAAAAAAATTTGACTACGCCACTGGAATCTACGTTAAAAAGTGTTATAAAAATGTCTTTACAGTTTTAAAAAATCTTTAGAAATAAGTGAGATATTGATCAAAATTAAAATGACGAAAATATGAATTTTTAGCTATAACTCGAAAACAAAAGAAGGTATCAGATTTTTTGTTTCACCATTGAGTTTGTCTCAAAAAAGTAGATCGAGATCGTCTTATTAGTTTTCTCCTAACTCTTGTATTAACGGAGATACCCCATACGGACAAGCAATATAGGTCACCCTGTACATATTAATTGGTTTATGGTTTCCATAGAGATAATAGCCCCGCTCCCTTACCCCTAACGTTTTCTTTCCAGAATTTACAAATACGTACCTATCTATATCATTTCGAAATCATTCCAAAACATCTGTATGAAAAAAACAATGTTTTCAAGAGCTTCAAAAGTGTCGATAAAAATTGATATTATCTCCTTTTATTATAAAATAGAGAAGGTCGCAACTTTATACTGAATCATCATGTTGAAATTAGTAGTTTTGTGTGCTGTCCTAGCCTACGTCGCCGGTAAGAAATTTTATTTCATTTCTTTTGTTTCGGAAATAATTTTGTTTTAACTTAGCCAATCCTCTTGGAATTGGAAGAATCGTTAATGGCACCAACGCTGCATATGGAGAAATTCCTTACATAGTGAATATATCATTTTTAATTATTATGATGATAATGATAACTAATATAGTCTAAAGGCCCGAACACACACACAGGCCTTGTCTTCCGGTTTGGCCTGTACAGGCCGCCTGCACGCCTACCTTTAATAGATCAAAATTTAGAAATGAATTTTCTCAAAATTTGTTAATCTCGCTCTTTTCATTTTTGGATATATTTTAGACATCGCCGGTGCTCTATCGAATATCACACATTTTATTCCTTAAAAATGAGTTATGATTTTTAGAATGTCAGAATTTAAAAAATCGATCATTATTTTGTAATAAAAATGTAAGCTTCAAAATTGGTAAATGTATCAATACCATAAATATCTATTATTTGACACCATTTTCGGTTAACAAAACGCTTCCGGTTAAACCGGTGTGGCGAAATTATATGCTACAAAATTCAAAGTAAGCAACATTAGCAACGGTGAGGTTACCGATCCACTCAGCCATAGATGACGGATATTATGTTACACTCAGCGAGACGGGCGTAGGTTAAAATTGTAGAGATTACGGGCGCCACACGATTTACCCCACAATTGTTCAAGATTCCTGAAATCGCGAAAAAGGAGAAACAACAAAAATAAAATAAAATGACTATTACCCAAATATCTCATATACTAATTCAAAGATTATGATCACAATATTTACAAAGATAACTTCAGTGTATGCGAGTAAGAAAAACAATGATTCATGGCCAGTCTCTGGTACATTTTTGCTTAGTTATGAATCCATAACATTCCAAAACTTAACCATTTCTATTGTTTGAAACCGGTTTTTGAACACTTAGGGAATAGATATCTATTCGTCAGTAGATAACTATCTTTTGAGAGACTCGCAGTCAAATGATCGATGTCACATGAAACGATAAATGAAAAATGACGGGGAAATGGGGTCTCTATTAGATCGGAAGTTATTAAATATTTCCGAGCGCAAGTCACCCAGCGCGCTCCATATACGGGAGCCTCAGAGATCTCAGCGGCAACAATCGCTTGATTACAAGTTCTTGCGCTCGAAAATATTTAATAACTTCCGATCTAATCGAGACTCCACTTTTTTGTAAAATGATTTTTATGGATTAGAGAATAAGGAACAAAATGATATTTTTTCCAATTAATTCAAGTTGGGGGGCGAGCATGTTAAAACTATTTTTCTTCAAATGTCAGAAAAAGTCGCCTTTGTGTCACTCAATAGGTAACGGTGAAGTTTAACTTTCCCGCCGAGGCAGGAAAAATTGTCAGAAAAGTAATTTTTGTCTGTCTAGGAGGGAAAAGTAAAATCTTAACCGCACATTATTTTTATTTTTAACGTAAAAAATGTTTTTTAAGCATTTGTAATGTAAACAATTTAATGTTTTTTAAATTTTCCTTTATAATTAGTTCATTGCTTTTAATAATTGGCTTTTTTTACAAATTTAAGTTAATTTTAAAAAATATTTGACAATTGAACTACAAGTAATTGACAAGAGATGGTGCTCTTTCAAAAATCAAAATTTTCAGTTTTACGCTTTACGTTTGCAGAAAAAATTTAATGTTTTATACGGAGTCAAAGTAGTTTTGTGTGACTCGCCTGTATTACCTGACTCGCTCGCTACGCTCGCTCTTCAGCCAAACACAGTCTTGTCACACAAAACGTCACTTTGTCTCCTTATAAAACAAATAACTATTAAACAATAAAATTGTTATTATTTTTCATTTGTTAACAACAAAAAAATTTTTTTTAATACACTTCGAAAGCTAACGTAATAAAGTGTAAAATAAAAAAAACGACATTGATCAGTACAACTGGAGATAATAAATTTCAAGTATGATAAAATTGGAGAAAATCCAGCAAATTATCGAAAATTCATATGCGAATATTTTCGAAAATAAATTTTTTTCATCAAAATCCTGAAATACGGGTCAATTAAATTTGTTGAACGAAAAACAGAAAAATTTGTTTTATTGCATTTGAAGAAGTCAGGTTTTTTTTCCCCTGAAATCCGTGCGGTTTGTAAAAGAGTGATCCTAAGGCGGCTGTCAGACAGACGTTTTTCAGGGACCGTCATAGACCGATCAAAACTTTAAGTAAGTGGTTTTGAATATTACGGTGGCTGTCAGACAGACGATCAATCGTCAGCGAGTTAGCGATACCGACTATTATCGAATTATCGATGAAGGTCGATGCTATATGCCTAATTATATTAAAAATAACTTACTTAAAATGGTGGTCGGTCTATGACGGTCGCTGAAAAACGTCTGTCTGACAGCCACCATATACTTAAAGCGTTCTTTGTCGTTTTTAGGTTTCTCTTCGTAATAATGGAGGACACGCATGTGGTGCTTCAATCATTAATGAAACTCACGTTTTAACAGCAGCTCATTGTGTTCAATACGCGTGAATTTAAAAAAGCAACTTTTTAAATACAAAATTAATTTTAAAAATGTGTATTTTAGACTCCCACGCGGTCTTGCAGTTCAATACGGTGTAATTGACATAAGAAGTAACCAAAATGTAATTCAAGTAGTAGCAATTTATATGCATGAAAATTACGATCCCACTAACAATTATGCCAACGATATCGCCGTTTTAAAAGTATTTATAATAGGGTAAGTCGAGGATAGATGGTTCACATTTTTTTAAATTGATGTAAATTGACTGTAGATGGATTTCAAAAAAATATTTATTTTTTAAACAATACTTTAATCTTACTGAAAGTAATACAAAATAGATAAGACCAGTTTAAGAACAAGAAAACGCTATTATAAAAATTTTGAAAAAGTGTCTGTAAAATCATCTCTCCTCTTATGTCAAGGTGAGATGGCGCAACTGGGAAATAATGGTAGCTTTGGTTTCTATATAAAAATGTTGTTAAATAATTTCGGAATTTACTTCTTTTTACACACAATAACACCACAAGAGTGACAAAAATTCATAAATTTTGAGCATAAGTCATGAAACCAACGCATACACTGCATACCATCTTAACCTCGAAGAAGTTTAGGTTTAGGAGCTTAGAGCCATCTCACCTCGAAATAGAATGAACCATCTAACCTAATCTTATGAGGATAGATGGCTCACCTAGAAACTCGCAAACGCAGTAATGTGTGAAATTTTTGAGGTTAGGACACGAAAGATTATTGTTTTTGCATACCTTAATTAATATTTCGTTTAAAATTCCGTGTAATATATAAAGTTAAGAGCACTCTAGATGTAATCAATAGAAAAGTTTTCGTCAATACAAATAATAATTTGCTTCACAACTAAATAATATATTATTTAATCCGCATAAATAGTTCGGCAAGTTACTACTACATGTACATACAAGAGCCCTAAAGTGCATTTCAACGATTCTATAGTCGAAGTGGTTTAGCAAACACGACGCTGCGCCATCTCACCTTCTGCGCCATCTCTCCTCAAATTACCCTAATTATTTAATAAATAAATAATTAATTTAATTTTAATTTCAGTTGCACAGACCTATTCAATTTGGCAAACAAGCACAACCAGCAGTTTTACCAAGACAAGATGAAGCTCCATTAGGCGGTCACTGGGGTGTTTTAGCCGGATGGGGTTATGAGAAGGTATTAAGGTACCAGATAACATTAATTAGTTTTAATCGACAAATTATTTTAGAGCGGAGGATCCGTACAAATGGACTTGAAACGCGTCGATATCGTAGTTTACACCGACGAAGCTTGTAAGGCCGCCCATGGCCCAAGCGTCGATGCTCGTTACCACGTTTGTTCTGGTGTACCTGAAGGTGGTAAAGGACAATGCATTGTATGTATATAATTATGTTAATCAATTATTATTTTTTAAATAATTTTAGGGTGACTCTGGTGGCCCACTGTATGATGCTGGTGGAAAACAAGTTGGTATTGTTTCGTGGTCTGTTAAACCGTGCACCATTAAAGGCTATCCCGGTGTATTTGTTCGTGTTTCCAGTTACATCGATTGGATTAATGAAAAATTAAGTCTTTAAAGTGTTAATAATACCTACCTACCTATTTATAATAAAATTTAATTAAAAATTGACATTCTGAAATTTAAATATTTTTCTTCTATTTAGCTTTGACCACTAAAATTGGTTTTGTGGGCGAACGCTAGAAAAATTTTATTTTTATTTTCAACGAAATCGGAAGAAAAAGCACTTTGATGTGATCGTCTTTGTGTTCAACTGAAAGAGCATTAAATTTCCAACATTTCAAGGGAAGAATTATTACGATACCACCAATTGCTCACAGCAAATATGAAGAAGAGAATTTGAACGAAAATGCAAATTTTAGTCTTTGTTCTCAATATTTTTGGACCCAACTTGCAATATGGATTTGTTACTATATCAGCTACAACTTCCTAAAGTTTCATACCATAACATTAATTATTACTCAAGTTCTCTATAAAAAACTACGACCCACCAATGACGGCAGTTTTGAATTTTTTTGAGATTAGGAAATTAATATAAATTATTTTAACCTAGGCAGTTTTAAAGAGAGATTCATTACAAACAAAACGAAAATTTTTTGGTCCCGATCCGACCGCGTAAATACGAACCCCTGTTCAGTACAACGGTACAACATAGGACGTTGAGTTACGGCGTTGTAGGTAATCGACATGGATATGGATAAGTTGAAACGTTTATTTGATTTCCATACCCCAGTCGAATTCAACGCAACCAACGCTCAACTTCCATCGCCCTAATTCAAATAAATTATTTTTAACGTTCATAATTTTAAATTATTTTTATTATAGGTCTTTTTGCGGACTTGTTATAGTTTTTTGACCTACTTAAATTTTGCGATCCAAAAAAGTAAAGGCCAAGAGAACCTTGCTAGTTCGTTTTTTGAAAATAAATATTTTTTTCTTCAAACGTCAAAAAAAGTTGACATTTTGTTACTGAACAAGTATAAGGTTAAAGTTCTACATCCTAGGAGGTAAAAGTAAATTCTAATCCTAAATATTTACAACAAATTGTAACGTAAAATGATATTTCTAAGCATTTGTAATGTAAAAAGGTAATGTTTTTATAAATTTTCTGTTATAATTTATTCGTTGCGTAATTTATTCAGGTTAAGTTTTACGTTTGAAGAAAAAATTAAATGTTTCATACGGAGTAAAAATATTTTTTTTGGCTCGTCAGTAGTTGTGAGACTCAACTTCGTTTCGTTTGACTAAAAAAAGTTACATTTTTACTCCTAATCAAACAATCTACTATTTTTCTACTCTCTTTTTGTGAAAGTAAGCATTTTGTCACCATTTACTCGTTTCGAAAATAGCGTTTTCGTCTCTTGTGAGTGAAAGTTTCAGTACAAGCGGATGTTGATAGATGGCGTAAAATGACCTAATTAAGACGAGCTTGAAGTTTGAGATTTTAGTTAATTAATTGTTTTAATTGATAAAGGACCCCGCACAATTCTTATGGGAAATGGCCCTCGGTGAATTTTCCTAAAAATTTAGTATATTGTAGTATTTGACCTACTGAACAAAAGTCTCCATGGCCACGAAGCCCTAAACCTAATATTTTTCGTGTTGCGGAGGCTTCAAGTGTTGAATAATGTTGTCACACACAACTGTGATTTTTTGAATTTTATTTCAAAAATGCAAGTCGGTTGCCTCGCTGCTTTACAATATTTAATCGGAGACACATGGAATTTTCTTCAATATTCGTTAATTCTCTTTCAATACCCTGATTGATGCGATTCAAACATACTCTTGTGTCATTTTCTAATTATAGGTTTGGAAGATCATTATCTTCACGCCTTTTTATTGCAATATCCAGCCTATTATCAATGTCGCCTATTCCAGGCATTCTTACTAAAACTTCCAACATTACAAAGATAACAATTGTATCAAACTTTTCCAGCTATAATTAAATCCAACCACAGTTGTGTGTGACAACATTATTCAGCACTAGAAGCCTCCGCAACACGAAAAATATTGGGTTTAGGGCTTTGTGGCCATGGAGACTTTTGTTCAGTAAGTCAAACACCATAACGTACTAAATTTTTAGGAAAATTCACCGAGGGCCATTTCCCATAAGAATTGTGCGGGGTCCTCGAGGGGTCAACCACTGTTCTGAATTTGTACACTGACTGCAGTTGACTGCCCATGACTGCATATGCTATGGCTGCCATTGACTGCAGATGACTACCATTGACAGCTCAATTTTTGTACAGTGACTGCAGAGAGTGGATAACCCCTCGGGGGTCCTTTAGAAATTTACTAAATGGCACTTACAACTTAATAAATATTTTATAATTTAAATTTAAATAAATTCCAATTTTATTTGAAAAGTGACATTGCTGTCACTTGGTGTCATCTAGCGGCTTTTTAAAAAATCTCTATTGAAATGTCAGTTCAAATTTTAGTAAAAATAATTATTTTAAAATGTACTAATTATCTTCGTAGAAAAAATAGCATTTACGACTCGAGATGAAATCCGTTTTTTTCGTTCGAAAGATTACTTAACTCGCCGCTTACGCGGCTCTTGAATTAAATTCTATCTCACGAAAAAAAACTGATGTTTCATCTCATGTTGTAAAAAATATTATTTCCACTTTATTAAATGTATTCAAAAAGATAAAATATTTTCTAAATATTAGTGTGTTAATTAACTATCAAATTTAAGCGAAAAATATCGTAGGTAGATAGAACAAAACTAAAATTTGCAATAAAAGGACGAATTAGAACAAACAATTAATTACATGAAGAAGCGGCTCTTGGTCTTTAATTTTTTGGGCCAAGAAATTTAAATTTTTCAAAAAACTATAACAAGTCCGCAAACAGATCTAATATAATAAAAATAATTAGGCACTACATCACTATAAATAACGTACTAAAATAATGTACACTAAAAAAAAGTGTCCGAACGTGCCCCAGTCTCCCCTAAACGTTTCAATTTATCTAAACCCATGTCGATTATTTTCATGTTCATCATTCCGAAAAATATATAATTTGTTATTTTCGTGGTATTTCTATGAGCTAGGGTTAGGGAATTCTAGTTCTTCCGAAAAAGTTGCCATCTTCAATATCTCGCTTTCGGTTACAATTTCGCTTTGGTAACCGCACTTTTCGTATTCAGCAGGGTTGAAATATTAGAAAAACGTCGGTTACCAAAATGTTATATAAAATGCCGCTTGTATAAAATAATTATGGTTTTGCGCCTAGTCTATTACGTACAGGCATAGTTAAAAGTCGCTTGTATCTACAACTATTTTAGGTTATGATAAAAGCTTTCAAAATGACAGTAAGTTGTACTTTTTAAATTCACTGTCTTAATATTAAACTATAAGCTAGTTTAGTGACAGTGTTACGGGCTAAATTCACACCACGACACCAGGGACGAGCAGAAGCTCGGCTCGCGACTAGCACAGCGAATGGGCGTGGATGGTAAAATACGGTCGTGGTACGATAAATGAATTTGCCTAAATCGGTAAAAGTCGAAATAGAGAGGGCGCCACCAATAGTATTCTTGAGCCTGGATGTTGTCGAACGAACGATGCTAGAGGTCAACGATGCGTCCTTAAGGCTTTCGAGATTGTCACAAAAACTTACCATATAAGCTTTAATAAATTTTCTTAGTACGTTCCTGTTTGATTGGGCTGAATATTTTACAAATAATTGGGCCAGTACGACCCTGCTTTTAAAAGAATTCGCAACGATAATAAATTCCACTAATAAATTTTTATCAACTATATTACGTCACTACTTGTGACGACGAAATAACAAAACACAACATAAACAAAGGAGACATTCAATTCTTAAAATTAAAGACACGTTACAAATTTGGTTAAACACAAAATAATTTTATGACAATAAATGTTTACGTCTGGCCAGCGCTAAAATGAATTTGAATTAAAGTAAATTACCAAAATACAGTTTGAAATAAAGTTATTAAATTGCTAGATCAAAAATTAATAACGACCCACAAATGGTCGATCAAATTCGGTAACAGTTAATTTCCCTTAAATTAAAACACGATAGACAATATTATTGAAACGCACGAACTGATGAAAACAAACGAAACGCATTAATGTGCGTCGACGCGTTGTAGCAATACCTCGACACTTTGTAGCAATAGCTCGACACTTTGTAGTAATAGCTCGACAGTAAACAAATGTACGTTTAAAATGAATCCAGATTAATTAAAATTACAAAATACAAACGTAAACGATCCTACCTTAATATTCAGCCAATAACAGTCGTACTTAACAATTACGCAATATTGCGCGCAGAATTGACGCTATCCATAGCGTCCAAAATGGCGGTATTTCCGGTATATTTTCCCGCGTTGCGGTACAAGACGCCACGCCTTGTAAAACTGGAATAACGAAGCTTTTCCCTCGAAATCGAGGTTGACGAAAAGACGGTATCGGTATGGAATCACCTGGATTCCTAAAGGTGTGACAATAAAGCCGGTCGAAGGGACGTGATGGCTACAGGTGGAAATGATGCCAACAATAAACTGGTCACTCACTAGGCTTTAATAATTTATCCTCTCTCAGAGAGCTTTAACACCTCAATTATTATCATTGAACTCGAAATTACCTTTAAGGTAAACGGAATTAGTGAGATCCGCCGAAGCGAGAAATTAATACGATAACGATATAAATGGGCGATGTTCCCACTACGAAAATCCCAACGGTACTGGTAGTTGGTAGGAACTTTTCCCCCCTCTAAGCTAATCTTCCCAACGCGTGCGAGTTTTGCACGTGCTCCTACAAGAAAATTCCAAGACGGAAGTAACTATCGGGACTTAATGGAATAAACTATAGAACTTAAAAATTAAATTTAAATAATTAATGCGAAAATTTAAACGAACGTTACAACAGTTACTTGTCAAATTTAGCGACTGAAATACTTTCAACTCGTAGTGTACTTTAAAATCTATGACAGCGCTGGACACGCCCCCTCTGCTAGCTTACAAAGTTAGTGGGACTGTAGTTTGTATGGGAATTTTAATTATTCAAAGCAAAAGAAATTCTAGGAAGTTTTGTAATACGCCACCCTCTATTATATTTTTTTACAAACTACTAACCCACAAGAGATAGTCGACACATAACCGACAGATGGCCCACAGAGATCCGACAGATAGTCGACAGATATCCGACTTATAGTCGACAGATAGGCTTTAGTGTTTCAATCAACCCTTAAACTTAAGTGTAGTTAGTTTATAAAATTATTTACGTCATTTCGAACATTCAGAAGGGGTTGTTTCCGGTAATATTTTTGTATTTTAAAGTACTTTATCAATTTTCGAGAAGTACTAAACAACAAATTAATCGACTACTGTACAAATCTGGAAAGAAAAACTTTCTTAGAAATGCGGGTTCAGTCTATAGGGGTATCATGATAAGCGACACGACGTCTGGCGGATTTTTTTGTACTAAGACATCGCACAACATTTGACGTATGTTTTGACGTTTAGCGCATGTTTGTGTAGTTTTTTTAAAAGCAGTAAGTTCTTCGATATGAATTCTAATAAAAATAATAGTTTTTGTTCAGTGTCACAACGTAAACCATGGATTAAAAGAAATTCATACTTAAATGTGTGACTTGATTGTGCGATGTCTTAGTTCACGGTTTTATTTTGAGGGCGCTGCGATCTTAACCTGAGATCCCTATTACAATTAAGTAGAGGAACTCATACTTTTCATTACATTTCTTGATTTTACATAAGTACAACAATAATATTTTAAAATGACGAGCCGAGAGGAAGCGCAGATACCTAAATTGGTATTTTTCCCCTCTATGCAATAGTAATCGCCAAGTTACTTATAATTTAGTACAGTCGCAGTTACTAAAGACTACCAACACATGACCAAACCAGTGCATATGAATTAAGATGCAAATTACTCGTCAAATCACAGCCGTTTTCTGGCGATCAAAACGGTGTAAGGGGTTGAAAACGGTTCAAATATATCGAATTCTCGCGTTCTAACGGTGACGTCACTAAAGATACCGGTTCAAATACTTGCAATGTATTTAAACTATAGGGGTCCCATGTATTTGAACCATTAAAACACATTTAATGCATAATCCGTCAAATTTGTTGGCGTTTGTTGGTTATGTTTATGTCATTAGTCCGTGTTAGTAAATTTTTAAAAGACAACGCGTACAAAACTGAATGCTTGTATGATTGTCACGATTGTCACTTATCGCAGATGTTAAACTTTTTATTTTTTTTTAAATTAATTTAAAGATCTTCGACAGTATCAAGACTAAGTCAAGTCGTTAACTCGTTTTATATATATTATTTATTTATTTTTGAATTAGAGATTATTTTTTAGTTGAAAACAACGCGCGTAACTGGGGGGGGGTCCCGAAAATCATGCTGGCTACCCCACGAGAAAACAGACGATCCTTCTCAACCTATTTTAAACTTTTATCTACAGAATAATGTTAGTCTCACTAAAATGTGTCTTTTCCGCCACGTCGGCTTGACTCTAACCGAAAACGGAGCCGGGGGGGGTCGATGTGGTAAAAAGAAGGATTTGGTAGTTGCTGGTGGATTATGTACGAGCCATTTTTAATAAAAAAAATCGGACATGAAAAATATGTTAATTTTTCCCGTATCAGAGGCAGAATCTTAAGGATTCGTAACACTCTGACACGTGTAGAAAAACGCATCGTTACACAAAGGCTCTTTGAATTTTTTACTATATCAGGAAGTAGGTAATGTTCAGCGGGATTTTGTGTTGAACTCTTTGTTGATCATATTTTTTATATTCCCTTAGGAAATGTTTCACTGTGATAGGTGTATCACACCGTTTACACCTATAGGTGTATATCACCTACCACCCACTGGCTTAGGTTTCCTCGTGATACGGTGTACATTATAGTTGTGTAGATTAGTGTGGCATATTCTGAGTCGGCATAGCTTCTTGTATTTTTTTTAGTTTTTTTACGATAGTAGATACCTAATTGAAGGTCATTTTTCCAAAATTCGTTTAATCAAAGAAATTCTGAGATTCTTTTCTTTGACGATATAGGCAAGAAATGCAACTTCCAAAGGAATATATTAATATCAAATATCTCTCTGTATAACATTAGTACAATTTTTGTTTTATGTCTACGTTGAGTTGAAGTAAATTTTTATTTGTATAGGTTATGTTGGTGACGTTGGTGTTGACAATTTTATTACGGCGCTAAAATTTCAAATTAAGCCACGCGTACAAATTGGTGACGTTTTTAAACTTGATATATTGTTGACGTCATCATTCAAAACGGTTCAAAATGACGTCATTAGTTTTAAATACGTTGCATGTTACAGTTGAATACGGTGCATCGCTAGAAAACGACTTAGGTGTCGCTACCTTCAATATTTGATAATAGTTGTATAAAAACATTACCTCATTGTAAAAAAACTAAAAATTACATTTTTCTGTTTTTTTTTGTGTAAAAAATGATACTTCGTAGTACTGCCACGGCATCTATGTGTCGTAGTAAAAATTAACCAACAAACATCAAACGTGAAACTTGACAAGCGGAAATACGAACTTACATAAATTATATGAACCAATTCCCTTTATATTCTGTCTTTTTCTATCGAACTATCATGGTACAAATTTTTTATAACGTATGTCTTATACTTTTACTTGTGTTTCAACACAACTTTTGAATTTTATGTTTCTTTCTATGCTTACCCTTATTACTTTAAAAATGTTAAACTTATGTTGTTTTTAAGTAATCGAAAAGTCACGTGTCGGTAGTCTTTAAAAAATGCGACTGTAGCTACTGATACAAACGAATTTATTTTAAACCAAATCGTATGTAAGGGAAGCGTGGCCAAATCTGCGTGAACTTATCCCTACCACTCCTCAAGTTAAATTGTTCTAGCTGTACATATTAATTATGGTTTATCTATATGGTTTTCATAGGGATAATAGCCCCGCTCCCTTACCCCTAACGTTTTCTTTCTCGATTTTACCAATACGTGTACTATCTATATTATCATTATCGAAATCATTCCAAAACATTTCTATGAAAAAAACAATCTTTTCGAGAGCTTCAAAAGTGGCGATAAAAATTGATAAAATCTCAAAATTTTGCTATAAAATGGAGAAGGTTTTATTAAGTCGCAACTTTATACAGAATCATCATGTTGAAGTTAGTAGTTTTGTGTGCTGTCCTAGCCTACGTCACCGGTAAGAAATTTTATTTTATTTCTTTTGTTTCGGAAATAATTTTGTTTTAACTTAGCCAATCCTCTTGGAACTGGCAGAATTGTCAACGGCACCAACGCTCAATATGGAGAAGTTCCTTACATAGTGAGTATATAATTATTAATTATTTTTAATCATTATCTATGATGATAACTAACATAGTCTAACAGTCGGCGGTATTATGAAGCTCTTGATTAATTTAGCCGATAATTATTATTATACAAATTTCAAAACGGCACCGTACAGTCAAAATATAGAGCTTTCGTCCTAATCTAATAGATTTTTAATCCTTTTCAAAATTGTCAGGAAATTAAAGGTCCGGAGTTATGATTTTTTTAATGTCAAAATTTCTAAAACACTTTTTTGTAATAAAAATGAAAACTTGAAAATTGGGAAATGTATCAATACCATAAATATGTATTATTTTACACTATTTTCAGTTAATAAAACGATTCCGATTAAACCGGAAATTACAAAAATATTAAAGTATTTAGAAATATCCTGTAAATTTTTCAATATTTTGAAAGATCGTAAAACTAGCTATCTCATGATAGCCATTAATTTATACTTGACTTCCGGTTTAACCGAAAATGGGGCCAAATTTTTAATTTATAACACACGAGAAAGTCTTAGTATGGCCACATTCAAGTTTTATTTTTATATCATCAAGTAGTTTATGTATACTTAAAGCATGTGACGTTATTAGAGACACTCGAAATGTTTACTTATTAAAACAATTACGTAATTAGCGAATTAACCATTTCATACTTATATTCTTTTTCGTTTTTAGGTTTCTCTTCGTAGTAATGGAAGACACAACTGTGGAGCATCAATTCTTGACGCATATCACGTTTTAACAGCAGCACATTGTGTTCAAAACGCGTGAGTTTTAAAATAGTATATTTGGAAATACAAAATTAATTTTCAAAATGTATATTTTAGAAGCCCAGCCAGTCAAGCAGTTCAATACGGTGTAACTGATATAAGAGGTAGCGAAAATATAATTCCAGTAGCAGCAATTTACGTTCACGAAAATTACAGTCCTGCTAACAATTACGCTAACGACATCGCCGTTTTAAAAGTATTTATAACAATTATTTAAAAAAAAATAACGTTTTAATTTCATTTTTAATTTAAGTTGAAAGACTATATTCAATTTGGCACACAAGCACGACCAGCAGTTTTACCGAGACAAGATGAAGCTCCATTAGGCGGTCAATGGGGTGTTTTAGCTGGATGGGGTTATGATATGGTATTAAAGTACCACGTAACATTAATTAGTTTTAATCTACAAATTATTTTAGAGCGGTGGATCAGTACAAATGGACTTGAAACGCGTCGATATCATAGTTTACACCGACGAAGCTTGTAGGGCAGCCCATGGCTCAAGCGTCGATGCTCGTTACCACGTTTGTTCCGGTATCCCTGAAGGTGGTAAAGGACAATGCAGTGTACGTATTTAATTATGTGCATCAATTTCAATTTTTTATTTTTTAAATTATTTAGGGTGATTCTGGTGGCCCATTGTACGATGCTGGTGGAAAACAAGTTGGTGTTGTTTCGTGGTCTATCAAACCATGCACCATTAAAGGCTATCCCGGAGTATTTGCTCGTGTTTCCAGTTACATCGATTGGATTAACCAAAAAATGCGTCTTTAAGGTGTTAATAATTTAATAAAATCAACAGTCTAGCATTCAAACATTTTTGTTTAATTTAACCATTTTATTAGTGGTGGTATGCAAGTTTTTCTTTCCTTTAATACCGACCTATTTTGAATAAAATCTGTCTACAGTAGTTCTATCCCTAATCAAAACTGTGGCTAATCAAAAATGTATGACACGTCTACTTGAGAGATAATATGTTTCTTTATTATAATACTCCACTAAAATAAATGAAATACAGGCTAAAATTGTATATTAAAGTATAAGCAACATACTATATACATTTACACATGCGCGGCGAGCCTATAAACCTAACTATTGACTACTTCCCCCATAATGTAAATATATTTTGAAATATACGGGGTGTTTCATTTAAGAGGTAGGGGAGAGTTCCCTTGAACTCTCTTATAATGTAATAACTATACGACGACACTGTCTACGTCCGTTTCTCAGCAACGGCAGTACAAAACTACTGCGCAACTTTAACGGTCATCACGTGGTGTGCTCAGGTTACGTTGGGTTTGCTCTAGCTAAAATCTAGTTTCATTTCTTTTTTTAATTAAGCATAAATTGAAGCTCAAAATATACATTATTTTATATCTTCAGAAAGCTAATTTTACGGGCTTTCAAAATATTGAAAAATATACATAGTGTTCCATTAAAATTAAGAAATTTTATCCCATTTCTGGTTAAACCGGAAGTCAAAATATAAAGTGTTTGGTATCCTCTAATAGCTAATTTTACGAGCTTTCAAAATATTTAAATATATACAGGGTGTTCCTAAAAATTTTGATATTTTGTAATTTCCGGTTTAACCGGAAGCGTTTTGTTAACCGAAAATATTGTCAAATAATAGATATTCATGGGATTGATACATATACAGGGTGTAAGTTAAAATCACCGACAAACGAAAACTGGAGATTCTGTGATTCAAAATAAGATAAAACTTCTAATAAATTTTTTTCCTAAAACGCCTCCTTAAAAAAATACAGGGCATTTAAAAAAATTATTTTTAACGGTTTTTTCAATATTTGTCTAAAACTAGAAAAGATATTCAGCTAAAATTTGGTGCACTCTAATATCTAATCCAATGCAATTATTCATGCGAGTTTGAGTTCACTGGCGCAATCCAGTGGCGTAGAATTATTTAATGCGATAAGGTATCTAAAGAATAAAGACGTACGCCGCTGGATTTTTTGAAAAATTCTTTATTTTTCTAATACCCCATTTGGTTTTGAAAAGAAAATAATAATTTGGAATTTTTCGATTAGGCACTCCATTTCTGAGATATTTTTAATAACATAAATCTCTACGTTAAGCATTTTACATGTTTGACAAATTAAGTCCAAATATCTCAAAAACGGACTGCTTAATCGAAAAATTACAAAGAATTATTTTCTTCTAAAAACCAAATGTAAAATTAGAAAACCAATTATTTTGTCAAAAAAATCCATTAGCGTACGGTATAATTTTATGGCAAGTGAAGTGAAAAATAAAAAAATCCACCCCTGGATTTATGAAAAAAATGATGTTTTTTCTAATTTACCATTTGAATTTGAAATCAAAATAATATTTTGAAATTTTTTGATTAGGCACTCCATTTCTGAGATATTTGTATTAACATAAATTCAACATTCATAATTTTGATACTTTAGTCAGATTAAATTGCAATTATCTCGAAAATGAAGTGCCTAATCAAAAAATTACAAATTATTATCTTCTTTTGAAAACAAAATGGAGAATTAGAAAAATAAAGAATTTTTCAAAAAATCCAGCGGCGTACGTCTTTATTCTTTAGAAACCTTATGGCATTAAATAATTCTACGCCACTGGATTGCGTCAGTGAACTCAAACTCGCATGAATAATAGCATTGGATTAGACATTCGAGTGCGCCAAATTTTAGCTGAATATCTTTTCTAGTTTTAGACAAATTTTGAAAAAACCGTTAAAAATAATTTTTTTAAATACCCTGTATTTTTTTAAGGGGGCGTTTTAGGAAAAATATTTATTAGAAGTTTTATCTTATTTTGGATCACAGAATCTCCAATTTTCGTTTGTCGGTGATTTTAACTTACACCCTGTATAGATATTTAAGTTTTAATTTTTATTACAAAAGAACTTAGAGATTTTTGAAGTTTTGATATTCAAAAAATCCTTTCTCCTAAATGGCTGGAGCGATTTTGATAAAAATTTATATTTCGACAGAGAATTCCATTTTCTGTAACATATCCAAAAAAGAAAAAATATGGCAGAGGAAATTTTGAGAAAATCCGTTTCAAAATCTTGATCTACTTTGGCCTTTTAAAGGTAGGCAATTTTGAAATAATTTTGATAATCGATTTATATAGGACGAAAGGCCTATATTTTGGCTGTACAATGCCGTTTTGAAATTTTTATAATAATAATTACCGACCAAGTTATAAGGGAAAAACCACAAAATGGGACAATCGTTCTATTGGCCGTCATTTTGAATAAAAAAAATTGAAATTTTTTTTTTAATTGGGGTTTCAATCTTATAGCCAAGTAGGAACGAATTTGGCGCAAATTTGCAAATATGCGCCCAAAATAACCACCTTATATTTGGACACCCTGTATAGATTTCTTATAAAAGCTTAATTTGCCCATAAAATAATTTTAAAGTGGCTAAAATCAAATTTCATAAAAATCGGTTCAGTAATTTTTGCTCTAGGTGGGGGGGACATCCATCCATACACACATACGATACATCCAGACATTTTGGTTCAAAATCCTTTATCGCTTATCCCTACCGCTCCTTAAGCTAAATTGTCCTAGCTTTACATATTAGTTGGTTTATCGAAGTGCCACTTGCGGTCGTGCCATTTGCGGTCAGAACAATTATCGTCCCACTTGCGGTCAATCGATATTATTAAAAGAAAATAATGTTAGGAGTGACCCCACTTGCGGTCAAAGAAAATTTGATAATTTCTATTAGGTTTATTTAAAGTACACAAAAGTGAACAATATTTGTGGACTCTTCACTGCTTCCAAGATCAATATGAATTGTATACAGGGTGGTTGGTTTTTTACTGTCCAGCTAATATCTGCTGAAATATTGAAGATATAGAAAAAGTTGAATTAGAAACTTTTCAAACAACACCTCATCTACAAAATAGCGCAAACAATTTTTTTCCATGGCCTACTTGTTTTGCGGGAAAATATGTAACTTTGGTTTTTTAAATAGAACACCCTGTATATTTTTAGAAAATCGTATTCTAAATCAATTTCTCTTTACAACGATGTATCACAAGTACCATTTTGCGTTCTAATTATTTCCAATATTTAAAAATTTTATAGGATGAGTGTTGCAGAAAACGTAGTCAAAGAGGGCCAAAAATTGTTGAATTCCATGGTGGACAATTTGAACAATCATTATAATACATTACGTGTTAAAGTTTGTTCCGAAATTTCTTAGTTTGTTAAAAATTAAATAAATTAATATTAATCGTAATTATATGACTCGCCAGGCATATAATTACAGCGGTTTTGGCAACTTAGAAAAATAATTTTGAAAGAAGACGATGTTAGAATTATTCTAATGCAAACCACAGTCAAAAAATGTTAATTCGTTACGTCACAGCAAATAAGCAAAATTGACTTGTTTTTCATAAAATTCGTAGTATCTCGGCTCAGATCTATGGTAGACCCATTAACCAACACATTACTATGTAATCGTCTTCTAAAGGGGAATCCAGACATGTAAAAATATACAGGGTGTTCCATATAAAAAAATACAAGTGCGTTTCTCAATCAGCGTTTCTCAACCCTTTGTGTTGCGGTCTAAAGTTAGATCCACTGAAAACAAGTTTGAGTCGCGAAAGTTTTAGGAGATCAACTGAGCTGTAATGTGAAAAGGTTGAGAAAACGCTGCTCTAAATATACATGCAGATGGGATATTTAAAACCAGTCATGTTCACATAAATATATGTAAATTGTTTAGCATTTCTTATTATACTTTAAATATAAGCAAAATTGAATAAAGTAAAAAATGTGATGTACCTATAGAAAATACTGAAAGTTTAGTTTATTTGGTATATGAAACGGTAAAACTCGCTTGATAAAAGCGTTTGAGCGAACCTGACGAACTTAGAAACATATAGTGGGTTGCCTCAGTAGTCAGTTAGGTATAGGTATACATTTATTTTGATTTTTAGAAAAATAGATATTTATTTTAAATTGACATTTTGTATTCCATAATTATTCTAATTCAAAAACAACAGATATGACCATACGAAGAACTTTTACCTAAGCGACACATCTTTGATTTTGTATTTTTTTTATTGAAATTTAACTTAATAAATTATAAAAAATAAAGGGTGCAACTACGATTAACAAATTATAAAATAAATAAAAATAGACAGGAATAAAAAATAATAGTAGTTTGTTTTATTAGGAGTAAAAGTGTCACTTTTTTTAGGCGAGTTAGTAGCGCTTGTCAGACATAACGAAGTTGACTCTGACAGCTACTGACGAGCCAAAAAAACGTACTTTTACCCCTACAAACCGCTGGCCCTACAATCGTGAAATTTTGAGAGGGTGTTCCTTTCAGGACGTAAGCACCCACTAAAAAGGAATTTTTTGAAATTCCACTTCTGAAGGGATATACAAGGTGTTGAGAGGTTTAATAGTATTTGTTTAAGATTAGTTGGTAAAGAAATATACTTCTTTTAACGACATAGACACTAGAGATGCAACGGATATCCGGTTACTATCCGGCCAATTTACTATCCGTTGCATCTCTAATAGACACCCATCATCGAAGGATATTTCACAGTGCATATCCTAAAGGGTATACTACGCTAAAACTACCGGTGAAGAAAAACCTTCGCGTTTTAAATATATGGATAGGGTCGATTTGTTCTTAAGGGGTTATTGGGGTTATTCGTGAAGCCAGGTAAAACGATAAAAAATTCTTTGAATTTGAATATTTAAAAAAAGACTTCATTAATTGAAGAAATAGCCAAAAGGGGCTGCATTATTTGTTCCGTAGTTCTTGATCGTCTTCCTATAATATCAACCTCCTGACAGGAGTTTTCATTTATTACTTGATAACAACAGAGTAGCTGGAGATAAAATGCTAATTACCAAACCTCCTAATAATCAAAAACATTTATTTCATTAATAAATAACGTTAATACTGCCCTTTTCCTCAAAAAAATTTGAAGTACTAATAATTAGTTACATCACAAATTTATGAATAATGAGTAATGGCTCACTTAAAGTATGAACAAAATCAGAAAACACGTTGATTATATTATAAAAAATAAAAAAACTAACCTTAAAAGTTAACTAAGCCAAAGGGGTGAATTTAAAAAACCGTCTCAAGAATCCAAAAGTCACAAAAGCACGAAACGTAATTAAAAATGCACGCACCAACCTGACAATATCGCGTATTAGAAACGTACTGTGGAATAAAAGTATAGAAAATTTTATCGCAACGACCAAATGTGCCAAGACCTTATCGTATAAAACCAAATACCTATCTACGTTCATTTTCATTTATAATTTTTAAAATTGGATTATTTTAAATTATAAAATTGAATATTATAAAATATAAAAAAAATGTACGAAATTGATAATTTAAAAAAAAACAACGGATGTAGCCATACGAGGAACTTTTTCCTGTTGTATTTTTTTGTGCATTCCTTTAAAAGTATATAGTTTAAAATTAAACGTAATTAAACTTTTGCGTGTAATCAGAATTTTTAGACATAAATTGTCTGAAATACTAATTTCATTTTTTATTTTTTTAAATTTGGCATAAATAGAAGTTCAAAATATACATTATTTTATATGTTCAGAAAGATAATTTTACGAGCTTTCAAAATATTAAGAAATATACAGGGTGTTCTATTTAAATTAAGAAATTTTATTCCATTTCCGCTTAAACCGGAAATCAAAATATAAAGTGTTTAGTATCGTGTCAAAGTTAATTTTACGAGCCTTCAAAATATTAAAAAATATACAGGGTGTTCCAAAAAAATTTGATATTGTTCTAATTTCCGGGTTAACCGGAAGCGTTTTGTTAACCGTAAATAGTGTTAAATAATAGATATTCATGGGATTGATATAAATATCCAATTTCAAGTTTTCATTTTTATTACAAAAGAAATTAGAGATTATTGAAGTTTTGACATTCAAAAAATCATATCTTCGATTCCGCATCATACAAGTCTTTAAAAATTTACAGTTAGATAGAGAATCATGTTGTCTATAACATATCCAAATCTGTATAAATCGGCCGGACCAGTTTTTGAGAAAATCCATTTCTAAATTTTGCCCTACTTTGGCTACTTAAAGGTAGGTAATTTTGAAACAATTTTGAAAATTGACTTCTTTAGAACGAAAGCCCTATATTTTGGCTGTACATTGCCGTTTTAAAATTTTTATAATAATAATTACCGGCGAAGTTATAAGGGAGAAACCACAAAATGGGACAATCGTTCTATGGGCCGCCATTTTGAATTAAACAATTTGAAATTTTTTTTCAATTGGGGCTCAGATATACTATCTTATAGTCAAGTAGAAACGAATTTGGCCCAAATTTGCAAATATGCGCCCAAAATAACCACCTTATTTTTGGACACCCTGTATAGATTTCTTATAAAAGCTTAGTTGCTGATGGCAACTATGCATAAAAATGGCTGTAATGTATTCACAAGTTCTATCAGATTTTCAAAATTTTTGATAACAAAGAAAATAAAGTAAAAAAAAACGAAGTCGATTTTTTGGTTTTTTATCAATCCTTTAAAAACAAAAGCAGCTAAGACACTTTTCTTTTTAGATAGTCGGCATAAAATTCCGCAACTTTGTCCCAATTTAACAGTTTCTCTATCTCTTCAAATAAGCGATATCCCATGGTGCCGGTTGAATTATGAATAACCCTGTATGTAAACTTAATGTGAATTACAATTCGTTATTTAGTTTTGGACTTGATTTGAAAAATTCGTCCGAGCGCTGAGTAATTTGAGACCAGAGAGAGAGAGAGAGAGAGAGAAATGTTGAATTATGAATAACCCTGTATGTACACTTAATTTGAATTACATTTCGATATTTCGTTTTTTATTTGATTTGAAAAATTCGTCCATACCAAGCGTTGATTGATTTGAGACCCAGAGGGACATAGAGAGAGGTTGTCTCTGTTTGAGACCGAAAAGCAAAGGAACTGAGAAAGATATAACATAATAGGAGTTGTTACAAGACCTGTTATATTTAAAATCCCGGAGCTGTCCCTCGAAACAGTAACCACGTGTACCTGACCCAAAAAATCAGGTTCGCTCATTTCAACTTGTATCTAGCCGGAACGTGCAACAATTGAACATGCTGCTCGCGCACCTAAAGCGATTCGCTCCAACTTGAAACAAACGCAAATTTCAAGTGTAGTTGACAGTTGACATTTATTGTCCGTATAAATAACTTATTGTCCGTCTTTGCAAATAAAAAGTGTGTTCCGTTCCGTGACTGGACCTCTCGGTCGTACAGATTTAACATGTAAAAACTCACTTTGGTAATTTCCTGCTTCCCAGTTTATTTTAGAAAAAAAATCGTCAAATAAAAGTTTTAGAGAATAAAATTCTGCATCTAAATGAATAAACAAAATTAACTTTGGATTGTTTATAACGTCAGAAATTTTATTTGAAAATTCCGAAAATTAGCAGAAATAGGCATTGCCTTGAAAAAAATTGTCTAATATTTTATGCTTTTTCTGACTTTTTCTGTCAAAATAATTCTGCATTTTGAATTTACTTTTAAAAATCACTTCATTTTTAGTTTCAGTTAATTTAAATTACCCTCAAAAATTGTTTTGAAAGATGTCAATGTCAAATATTGATACTTTTTATTGGGAATATTTCATGGCAATTGCTATTTATGCTAATTTTCGAAGTTTTCAAATTAAATTTCTGGCGTTATAAAACATCCAAAATTACTATTGTTTATTCATTTAGATGCAGAATTTTATTCTCTAAAACTTTTATTTCAAGATTTTCTTTCTAAAATAAACTGGGAAGCAGGAAATTACCAAAGTGTGTTTTTACATGTTAAATCTGTATCACCGAGAGGTCCGGGGTCCGGTCACCACCCTGTATATTTGTTTGTTCATTATTTACTTAATAAAAGTGCATTTATTCAATACGTAGCTGATTTTTAATTGTAATGTATCACGAATTGACTTTAGAATTAGATAAGTAAAGAGCTGGTTTTCCTAAACAACTTTTACCACTGCATACTTTAAGCTCCTCTCCAACAAGTCATATTGGACATAATTGGTGTCTAACATCAATTTTTGCACCAACACTTTTTTTACCCGATAACCGAAATCACGTCACTAAATACCAAAAATTAAACAATTTTAAATCTGTGGGTAAATTTTTTGCCAATTTTGAGATTAGTTTAGGTATCTACCTACTTTATAGCTGCGTTCGGTTATGTGCGCCGCGATAGAGCGGGAGTAGAGTTAGAGCGTGGTCATGTGACCGTCGAGTGTTTGGAGCAAAATTTACAAAACCGAACGGTTGGTGGTTGTTAGGTAGAGTGAAAAAAAAACTCAAATTAAAAAAAACTTTAATTAAAAACTAAAAAGTAATAAGATTAATTAAAAAGTAGTCTTTCTGTTTTTTCTGACGATTTCTTTTCATTAATACAAAATTACATTTCAAATTGTAAATTTATACGCCGTTGTGGGCAATTGCAATAATAATAAATAATAAAAAATAAAAAAAATGTTTAAATTTATGAAATAATATACTTTTTTACTGTCCAGATGATGAAAATATGGAAAGAAATATTAAAAAAATAAAAATTGTCACGCCATTTTACAACTTTTCTCAAATTGTACAATTTGAAATTTTGGTATTTTCGAATATCGTATACAAATCGGTCCGCCCTCAAACAACGCTCCACGCGCCGTCAGTCATGAACGTCACACTGTCATAAACGAACGATCAACAAGTTTGCACTTTTCACTCGAAATTGAATATCCGAACGATCAGGAGCGCTCGGAGCAGAAAGAGCGAATTGAGCACAATAACCGAACGCAGCTTTTATAGGTAACTAACAAATGTAACAAAATTTTAAAAGAATTATACTATGTACATTTGAGAACGGCGTTTTTTTAAAGTTGGCGCGAATCGCTTTAGGTGCGCGCACAGCATGTTCAATTGTTGCACGTTCCGGCTAGATGCAAGTCTCATTTCATACCATCATGGCATCATCTCTATTCAATTCACTTTGACTCGTCGTGTAGTTGCCTTCGCCTGTCGGCCTGTTAGTTATTTCTTTACCGAAATCGCCTACTGTTGAAGATATTAAAATTTCGTCTAACAGCTGAAAAGTTGGTGTCATAAAAATAAAAAATTATATCAAAATGGACGTAATAATCAAAGAGGAGTACTCTGGTAACTAGGATAATTTTGGTAAGTAACTTGATCTCGTGTTTGTGTTTTACTTTTAATTCTACCAGAGTGTGTTCTTGTAAAGAGTTTGTAGTAAATTTTTTATTTAAAAAAATAGGCCTTGTCCTTGTAGCTTGTACCCTTCCAATTATTTTTTTCAATACGTAGTTTTAATGAAAATAACACATCCTGGAAAACATTCATAGTGGCGCCCTCTACTTGCAAATACTCTATTTATTAAAGCTATTTTTGCCGATAAAAAAATTTTAAAATGGTTAAAATCAAATTTCATCAAAATCGCTTCAGTAGTTTTTGCTCTAGGGGGGGGGGGACATACATACATCCAGACATTTTTCAAAAAATTCGAATTTTTTTTTTGCATTTTTGGAATCGGGAGGACTCAAAACGTCGAGAAATGTAAAATAAAAAAAAACCTCTTTGCATGAACACACTGTATTATATTACAACACAGTGTGTATTTTTTTTATAATTGGAACATTAATGATGTGTAAAAATATTTAAGGTTCAAATGTTTATTGGAATCAAGATTAACGCACCACATGATGACCCATATAGGCGAAAAAACGTTTCAGTGTAAAGTGTGCGAATATAAATGTTTAAGAAAATCACACTTAAAGCGCCACATAATGACACATACAGGCGAAAAACCGTTTCAGTGTGATGTGTGCGAATATGAATCTTCGCTAAAAACAAACTTGAAGATACACATGATGACACATACAGGAGAAAAACCGTTTCAGTGTGATGTGTGCGAATATGAATCTTCGCTAAAAGCAAACTTGAATATACACATGATGACACATACAGGCGAAAAACCGTTTCAGTGTAAAGTGTGCGAATATAAATGTACAGTGAAATCAAAATTAAAACGCCACATGATGACACATACAGGCGAAAAACCGTTTCAGTGTTATGTGTGCGAATATAAATGTTCATTGAAACCGCATTTAAGGACACACATGATGACACATACAGGCGAAAAGCCCTTTCAGTGTTATGTATGCGACTTTAAATGTTCAGTAAAATCAAGCTTAAAGCGCCACATAATGACACATACAGGCGAAAAAAATTTCTAGAATGATGATGATAAATGTTCGCTAAAAGAATCTCCAAATCAGCGTTTTTCAACATTTTAGGTTGCAATATAAAGCTGGACCCATTGAAAGTTTGAATATACATCGGAAGATGAAATATTTAAAACCAGTCATGTTCACATAAATATATTGTATGTTTTGAATTTCTTATTACTTTAAATAATATAAGCAAAATTGAATTGAAGTTTTGTTATTAAAAAAAATTAATTAAAAAATCTGATGGATAGAAAATACTGAAAGTTTTGTTTATTGAACTACAAATAATTTTCGTCAGTAATTGTCAGACTCGACTTCGTTTCGTTTGACAATCCCTGCTGACTTGTCTAAACAAAGTGACACTTTTCCTCCTAATGTAGTTACTTGAAAATTAGTTTTTCTTCAAACATAAAAAAAGTTGACATTTTGTTACTGAACAAGTAAGGTTAAAGTTCTACTTTTACCTCTCCTAGGATCCCTAGGATGTAAAAGTAAGTTCTCTAAATTAAAAATTTTAAAAAATATTTGACAATTGAACTACAAGTAATTGACAAGTGATGGCGCTTTGTTTTTGATTTTTTACGTTTGAAGAAAAAATTAAATGTTTCATACGGAGCATAACAAACTAAAGAAAACAAACTACTATTTTTTGTTAATTTGTATTATCTAAAGATTGTTTAAATATTTCAATAAAATATTTTCTCCGTCAATCGATTGTTAATGGATGTCATTAACCAATACGAAATTGATCGTTAATAACCCCTATTAACGGTCAATTATGGTATACCGGGTGTCCCACTTAGCATGCTCACCATGGGGATCTCGTAAACTGTAAGAGATACGAAGTCTGTTAAATGACACCGAATGTTGCCTCTTTCATGACCAACTCGATCCTACTTTTGTTTTTTAAAAAATATTATTAGCACTCTAGATATTTACAAAAAACTGAACAAGTTGATTTTCTTTAAATGCCTATAACTTTTTTATTAATCAAAATAATTTCAATTTTCAAAAAAGGGATAATAGGCACTACTAAAACCAATAAATTTAATAAACAAAAGAATTTTTTTATAAGGCCGTTTTGGAGATATGATGCAAAGTTACATTTTTCTAAGCTTGGCTGTCATTTTAGATTGACATAATTAGAGCTGAGAGTTTAGGTACCAAAAAATTTAAAAAAAATGTAACAAAAAAGGTACTTAAAAATGTAATTTTAGGTTAAAAAAAGTTGATTTTAGGTAAGAAAAAGTTAGTTTTAGGTAAAAAAAAGGCAATTTGAGGTAGTAAAAAACATTTATTATTTTTGAGAATAAAAAGAAGTACCTAAATTCAAATGCAATTTAATCACAAATTTTTTTATTCCTGTAACATATTAACATTTTCTCAATATTTTCAGAAATTAAACTGTCTCCTGTCACTTAAAATCAGTTTGTAAAGGGAAACACTCCCTCCACATATTACACAAAGTAACGGGTACTAATTTATTTATTATTTTGCATTTGCAACAATAAAAATTTATTTGAAAATATTACAATGAGGATTACATAAAGAAGATGGAAGTGGGTATCTACGGAAATGTGTATTACACCTAAAGAGAAAAAATTACAAAATATATGGACCAAAAGGTACCTGCTTGAATACCACTATTAAATTGGGAAAAATCCTTTATAGTTAAAATAATTATTTCAGTCGATTACTTGCGACCTCAACTTCGTTTCGGTCGCTAAAACGACTTCACGCCTAAAAACTAGCTTTTAGGCTCTAGATACATAAATAACTATTTCAAGCTTTTTTTTTCAAATTTTTCAAACCAAATGTTGAAAAATTTGCTTGATAAGACGAAAAAAGAAAAAAAGGCAATAAAAACTGTAAAAAAGGTACTAAATAGTTAAAAAAGGTGCTATAAACGAAAAACAGCAAAAAAGGTAAAAACAAGTTAGGCTCATATGAAAGGAAATTTTTGGAAACGGATTTTGTCGTTAATTGTTTGTCATTACCTAACTTCCCTATAAAAAGGTAAAAAACCTAAAATCTCAGCTCTAGACATAATAGTGAAAATAGTAAAATTGAAGTTTATTTATAATTTCAACCTTCGGTTGACTAGGCTTTATAATACTGACCCTTAAACTTTATGAGATCTAGGGATATCTAAGGATTTTTTAGAAAAAAAGCTAGGGACAAGAAAAAAAATCATCTGGCAACGCTGGCGCGCATTGAGATTTGGACCGCTTGAAGTGTCCGTGAAGTTAGCAGTGGGACTTTTGAATTTAAAAAAAAGCTCTCGTGAATCGTTAGTAAATCGTTAGTAAGTGATAGTAAGTCCATTTCCGACGTTAGTAAGTCAAAAATAACGGAAATATTCATATTTTAAAAAACCACTGCTAACTTCGCGGCAGCAGTGGGACTATTTTTAAAAATTTTGAAACTTGTGTAAACATTTAGGTAATCGTTAGTAAGTGATAGTAAGTCGATTCCCGACGTTAGAGTAAGTCAAAAATAGCCGAGTTAAAAACCAAAAACAAGTGTGAAGTTAGCAGTGGGAGTATGTCCGATCGAGCTGAAATTTTGCAATCCTTTAGAGGATCGTTAGTAAGTGATAGTAAGTCATTTCCCGACGTTATTAAGTCAAAAATAGCCGAGTTACAAACCAAAAACTAAACGTGAAGTTAGCAGTGGGAGTATGTCCGATCGAGCTGAAATTTTGCAATCCTTTAGAGGATCGTTAGTAAGTGATAGTAAGTCAATTCCCGACGTTAGTAAGTCAAAAATAGCCGAGTTACAAACCAAAAACTAAACGTGAAGTTAGCAGTGGGAGTATGTCCAATCGAGCTGAAATTTTGCAATCGTTTAGAGAATCGTTAGTAAGTGATAGTAAGTCAATTCCCGACGTTAGTAAGTCAAAAATAGCCGAGTTACAAACCAAAAACTAAACGTGAAGTTAGCAGTGGGAGTACATCCAATCGAGCTGAAATTTTGCAATCGTTTAGAGAATCGTTAGTAAGTGATAGTAAGTCAATTCCCGACGTTAGTAAGTCAAAAATAGTCGAGTTACAAACCAAAAACTAAACGTGAAGTTAGCAGTGGGAGTACATCCGATCGAGATGAAATTTTGCAATCGTTTAGAGAATCGTTAGTAAGTGATAGTAAGTCAATTCCCGACGTTAGTAAGTCAAAAATAGCCGAGTTACAAACCAAAAACTAAACGTGAAGTTAGCAGTGGGAGTATGTCCAATCGAGCTGAAATTTTGCAATCCTTTAGAGGATCGTTAGTAAGTGATAGTAAGTCATTTCCCGACGTTATTAAGTCAAAAATAGCCGAGTTACAAACCAAAAACTAAACGTGAAGTTAGCAGTGGGAGTATGTCCGATCGAGCTGAAATTTTGCAATCCTTTAGAGGATCGTTAGTAAGTGATAGTAAGTCAATTCCCGACGTTAGTAAGTCAAAAATAGCCGAGTTACAAACCAAAAACTAAACGTGAAGTTAGCAGTGGGAGTATGTCCAATCGAGCTGAAATTTTGCAATCGTTTAGAGAATCGTTAGTAAGTGATAGTAAGTCAATTCCCGACGTTAGTAAGTCAAAAATAGCCGAGTTACAAACCAAAAACTAAACGTGAAGTTAGCAGTGGGAGTACATCCAATCGAGCTGAAATTTTGCAATCGTTTAGAGAATCGTTAGTAAGTGATAGTAAGTCAATTCCCGACGTTAGTAAGTCAAAAATAGTCGAGTTACAAACCAAAAACTAAACGTGAAGTTAGCAGTGGGAGTACATCCGATCGAGATGAAATTTTGCAATCGTTTAGAGAATCGTTAGTAAGTGATAGTAAGTCAATTCCCGACGTTAGTGAGTCAAAAATAGCCGAGCTACAAACCAAAAACTAAGCGCGAAGTTAGCAGTGGGAGTATGTCCAATCGAGCTGAAACTTTGCAATCCCTTAGAGAATCGTTAGTAAGTGATAGTAAGTCATTTCCCGACGTTATTAAGTCAAAAATAGCCGAGTTACAAACCAAAAACTAAACGCGAAGTTAGCAGTGGGAGTATGTCCGATCGAGCTGAAACTTTGCAATCCTTTAGAGAATCGTTAGTAAGTGATAGTAAATCAATTCCTGACGTTAGTAAGTTAAAAATATCAGAGTTAGAACCCAAAAACTAAACGTGAAGTTAGCAGTGGGAGTATGTCCGATTGAGCTGAAATTTTGGAATCCTTTAGAGAATCGTTAGTAAGTGATAGTAAGTCAATTCCCGACGTTAGTAAGTCAAAAATAGCCGAGTTACGAACCAAAAACTAAGCGCGAAGTTAGCAGTGGCAGTATGGCCGATCGAGCTGAAACTTTGCAATCCTTTAGAGAATCGTTAGTAAGTGATAGTAAGTCAATTCCCGACGTTAGTAAGTCAAAAATAGCTGCGTTAAAAACCAAAAGCGAAACGTGAAGTTAGCAGTGGGAGTATCTCCGATCGAGCTGATATTTTGTAATCCTTTAGAGAATCGTTAGTAAGTGATAGTAAGTTAATTCCCGACGCTAGTAAGTCAAATATAGCCGAGTTACAAACCAAAACTACATGTGAAGGTAGCAGTAGGGGTATGTCCGATCGAGCGGAAACTTTGCAATACTTTGGAGAATCGTTAGTAAGTGATAGTAAGTCAATTCCCGACGTTAGTAAGTCAAAAATAGCCGTGTTACGAACCAAAAACTAACCGTGAATTTAGCAGTGGGAGTACCTACATCCGATCGAGCTGAAATTTTGCACTCGTTTAGAAGATCGTTAGTAAATGATAGTAAATCAATTTCCGACGTTAGTAAGTCCAAAATACACATTCTTTGATAGCCATGGTATAGTAGTCCGAACGAAAGATGAATACACCACGTGACCAAATCTGTGCGAAGCGTGGCTTCAGAACTTAGTGGCGGAGCTAATTATTTTTTCTTAAAAAAATTATTTTTAAAAGTTTGTTATTCAAAATAATTATTTAAATTTTTGTTTGAAGAACTTTGTACGTACACCGTTTAATGCGCGATTTACACTACGAATACCTCAGGAACGTTACACTTTTGGTTAATAGAATGAAACTTGGGACATAGTTTACTTGGACCATATTGGTAAATTTTGTACGATGAGATCATAGAAATATTCGATAGGGGCGCTGCGATATTTCGTGGGTGCTGAATTGATTTGTCACAATGACGAATTCATCTGAACATCCAACATGAACAACATTGGCATAAAACAGCCATTTTTTTCTCTGGTGCTGTAAGAACGCTCTTTCAAATATTTTGACAGTAAAATGAGCTCGAGTAAAATGATACTGCACTTTGGGTTAATGGAATGGAACTCGGCGAATAGTTTACTGGAACCATTATGGAGTAATTTTGTCCGATGAGACCAAAGAAATGTTCGAGGGGCCGCTGTCGCTGTACATCCCTCTTATTTCAAGATCTGATGTTAGCCGTATTTTTTTGTGAGAAGTCTTGTTACCATACATTGTGAGGGTGCTAAATCTATCAAGAATCCATCTGATCAACTCCTGGGACTTAAAATTGCCATCTTTTACTCTAGTGCTGTAAAAACGCCCTTTCAAGTTTTAAAATCACTCTATTTTGTTTTTTTTTGTTTATCGGTTTTTATTTGGTCTCATCGGACAGAATTTTTCTATATGGTTCTAGTCAACAGATCTACTGAGTTTCAATCCATTAACCAAAAGTGTAGTATCATTTTATTGAACCCCTCTTAGCCCTTTTAAAACATGCCAAGGAGGAAAATAACGGTTTTACAATGACAAGAAGAAAAGTAACTGTTTTACGCATATAGAGATACTCACACGGATTCAGCATGGTCACAGGTCGATTCAGCACCTTTGTAATATACGGTAGCGGAACTTATCAGTTATCACCAAAAAATTCCACTAATATCTTATTTTGAAGAAAAGGGGATGTATAGCGCCCCCTCGAATATTTCTTTGGTCTCATCGGACAAAATTGTACTATATGGTTATACTATATGTGTGGAGTTTCATTCCATTAACCAAAACTTGAACGTACCTGAGGTATATTCTTCGTGCATAGCTGGCTTTAAAGGTATACAGCGGCCCCCATCGAACTTTTTTTTGATCTTATCGGACAAAATTAATCTATAAGTTTTCAGTAAACTATCTACCGAGTTTCATTACATTAACCAAAAGTGCAGCATTCCTTAGTTTTTAGTCTCGTAACCCCCGTACTACTAATTAATAATTAATTACTGGATTAATACTTTGTGAATGACATCTACCCATTGTGCTTCTAATTATTTTGCTTCGACAAAATTAATGTAGAGTAACTGACACGTCTAAGGGTGTGAGCAAATTAAGAGTAGAGAGTTTACATAGAGTGGTTTGAAATTTCAGCTTAAATCATATGTCACTATAAGGATGCAATATGCTCTATGCTCTCAGCTTTCAATTTCAGCACCCGAAAACGCTGTGGTCTATGCTATGCTCTAGGCTCTATGCTCGAAACTTTTAATTTGCGCACACCCTTAGCGACCTTAAATGCGCAGAACAGCAAGTGAGAAAGCTGTAGAAAAAGACGCCCAAACATTGTTTTCACCGAGGGGTGAACCACTGTTCTGAATTTGTACACTGACTGCAGATGACTACTGTCGACAGCTCAATTTTTGAACATTGACTGCAGAGAGTGGATAATCCCTCGGTTTTCGCAATGGCTTTCATGTTGTATTATGTAACCTTCTTTAGGGGTAGTCCAAAATTTTGCTTTCTGCGCAGATCGCTAGAGCAAACTCAACGTAACCTGAGCACACCACGTGATGACCGTTAAAGTTGCGCAGTAGTTTTGTACTGCCGTTGCTTAGAAACGGACGTAGACAGTGTCGTCGTATAGTTATTACATAACTTTTGTCGAAGCAAAATAATTACAGGCATATTAATAATGTGGACATCTCATTTCTAAAGTATTAAATCAGTAATTAATTATTATTAATACTTCAAATAAAAATTTAAATGCCTCGCGCAGGTTTCGTCACGTGGTGTGCTCAGGTTAAGTTGGGACCACTCTAAGATCTGGCAATTACTCTAATAACTATACGACGGCACACGATACTGTCTAAGGGGTTTGTTTTTAAGCAACGGCATTACAAAACCATTGCGCAACTTAACGGTAATCACGTGGTGTACTCATCTTTCCTTGAGATTACCCACGTTTATTTTCAAAATAATTAACAAACATTTCAAATAAATAGGACAATATTAATAGAAGTATTATACAATATGTTGCGGGTAAAGCTAGCAGGGAGGATAGACTAGGATTTAAGACTACCCGGCTAAAGTTAGTTTCACCCACGACCAATGGTCGAGATACCAAAACCCGTGAATTTCGGGGGGAGGCTTTTTTATGATTGATATTCATTGTTGGCATGGTAAAAATGCAATTTAGCCTGGGTACCACTTTTAAATTTTTTGCATTAGGCCTCTATTTTGAAAAATGGCCGCTGGTAAAAGAGAATGGATATACAGAAGCCTTATATGTATTATGTATCTTCTCGTTCTCTGTCAAGTTGAACACTCGCCAGTAGTAAAGAGAGAGGTACCGCAGATAATTTATGTTTCCCTATGCTGCTAACTCAAGAAGCATTCTGCGACAACTTTCTAAGTATTCTTCAAAACTTACTCTACTCCTTAGGGCAGTTTGACATGAACTAACTATTTAGTAACTGTTAGTTACTAAGTTGGTTACTAAATGAACTCAAGGAGCAAAAACACGGGAATCTAAGCTTTAACGTCAACGTCAAAATGGGCGGATAAATTTTGACGTTGACGTTAAAGCTTAGATTCCCGTGTTTTTGCTCCTAGAGTTCATTTAGTAACCACCTTAGTAACTAACAGTTACTAAATAGTTAGTTCATGTCAAACTGCCCTTATGGAACCCTAAGGTACCAGAAACTCGCCACAAGTAACTTTATTTACACACTTCTTTTGCCACCAAAAAATATTTTACTTTGAACAACTCAACTTCAAATAAACTTTACCCAGGCGATTTTCAGGGATTTTCTGTAAAAACAAGTCTTTCTGGTTTTATGCAGCGGAAAATCAAATGCAGGAAAAATAATATTATAAACTTTGATATAGGCACCATAGAAGATAATGTAAAAAGTTTCAGAAAACTTGGTTTAGACGCTTAATGACTGTCCACCATTTTAGATCTCACGTAGGTGGTGGAACGCTTAGCTTCGCCCCATCCACACATAATGAACAAAAGTTATAAACTAACTAACAGTTACTAAATAGTTAGTTCATGTAAAACAGACCTTAGACAGTGGTAGCGCTGAAACAGGATTTCAATGTCAATGATGTAAGAGAGCCATAGTCTTGCCATTTCTGCTTGAGACTCTAAGGCAGCTTGACACATCACGCATGCACGAATAGAACTGTTTAAGATTTATTTTATTGTATCTTCGTTCTTAACTTCGTTTTCATAACTTTTGCCCGTTTTGCGCTGCCATTTTTCGAAATAACGACCAAACGCCAAAAACTTAAAAGTGGTACCCACGCTAAATTGCATTTTTACCATGTCAAAAATAAATATCATTCATAAAAAAGGTTCCCTTCAAAAACGCACGGGTTTTGGTATCTCGACCGGACTACAATGGATAAAATCCGAAATGTGATTGAAATAATACATGCTTCGGACTTTACCCGGGTAAACCGCGCTCTACCCAATTTCACTTGGTTAATGATAGTCGTTGCACAATTTTTAACCACGCTGTAATGAAATGAATCATTTATTTAAATACGTTTTTAACACTTTATTTCTCTTAAATTGATTTATATCCTATTCTTTTATTGAAACTTTCCTTTTGTCATATAATTATACAGGGTGTCTACGAATAACACCGATAAACGTTAACAGCGGTTTCCTGGGACCAAAATAGGACATTTGCTTCTCTTATATTGCAATAAGTTGGGGTTAAAATTTAACAAAAAATCATTTTATCTCCAAAAGTACTCTAACTATTTTAATAATTTTTATACTGAATGCACATGAAAATCGCACAACTAATTACGCGACTTTTTTAAATTTTAACCCCAACTTTGAGAACCTCTAACTTTGTAGGGGTGAGTTTTTTCATATAATTGCAAGAGGAGTAAATCTCTTATTTGGGTTCCAGCAAATTGTAGACGTTTGGTCCACGTTTTGGTCAGATGTTATTCGGGGACATACTGTATATTTAGTCAACCCTTAACTGTGATTTACTACCTGCTGCCTACTGCACTACCTACTACAAAACGATGTCATTTCAAAGCAGCTGGAAATTTTGTAGTTCAAAATGTTATTTTTGTAGCTTGTCTTGTTAAAATAAATAAAAATTACGGTTAATTATTATATTATTACAATATTGATTAATGTTCGCTTTAGCCCATTGTTTATAACTTTATAACCCTTATAACCTTAACCATAGCACAAAAACCTCATTGGATAACAATAAAAATACCGATCAATTAAACACCAGGTATATTACAATGACTTTAATCAAATTAACTTGTCCAAGCACAAGTATACCCTGTATACTATCAGCATGGTTGCGCGATAGATGTAAGATAGTTTTTTAGGACGCTGTAATTCGCATGCAAATAAAAACTTAGTTACAAAGCTTTTGGGTTTTCTGGCCTTATATTAATTTATATGGACAATACATTCCCAGCGTTTCGTGGGTTCTTTCCGACTTATCCTGTACACAAAACTTAGTTTCAATTTTGACCTAGTAACATGCTATTGGAGATATTACTAAATTTTGACTATTTAAAACTATAACCATTACCTAATTAAAATAGGGGCCTGCCTTCATTTACTATACTTGCTATTCTTTAAAGAACTGCTAAAAAAATTTCAACTCCATTGGACATACTGCCAGTGCTAATTTCACATTTAGTTTTTGGTTTGTAACTCCGCTATTTCTAAGTAAAGCGTGGTTTACACAAAAAATAGTTAAACGTAATATTTACTATGGTGAAGTCATGAGTCATGATAGTTATCGTTTAAGTCAAGCAGTGTAAAAGTAACTATCAAACTCTTTACATAACGACAGTCTCATGAGCGTAACAGTAGTTTTCATGACAACAGCTAACGTGTTTTACTATCACCGTGTAGAACACCCTTTACTACCTTCAGAAATGTACTTAGTATAACTTACTAACGATTCTCTATAAGTCTAAAAGATGGCAAAATATTATGGTACTAATGTGAATTTCTCGTTTTTGGTTTGTAACTCGACTATTTTTGACTTACTATCACTTACTAACGATTCTCTAAAGGATTCCAAAATTTCAGCTCGATCGGACATACTTCCACTGCTAACTTCACGTTTAGTTTTTGGTTTTTAACTGGGCTATTTTTGACTTAATAACGTCGGGAAATGACTTACTATCACTTACTAACGATTCTCTAAAGGATTCCAAAATTTCAGCTCGATCGGACATACTCCCACTGCTAACTTCACGTTTAGTTTTTGGTTTGTAACTCGGCTATTTTTGACTTACTAACGTCGGGAATTGACTTACTATCATTTACTAACGATTCTTTAAACGATTGCAAAATTTCAGCTCGATCGGACATACTCCCACTGCTAACTTCACGTTTAGTTTTTGGTTTGTAACTCGGCTATTTTTGACTTACTAACGTCGGGAATTGACTTACTATCACTTACTAACGATTCTCTAAACGATTGCAAAATTTCAGCTCGATTGGATGTACTCCCACTGCTAACTTCACGTTTAGTTTTTGGTTTGTAACTCGGCTATTTTTGACTTACTAACGTCGGGAATCGACTTACTATCACTTACTAACGATTCTCTAAACGATTGCAAAATTTCAGCTCGATGGGATGTACTCCCACTGCTAACTTCACGTTTAGTTTTTGGTTTTTAACTGGGCTATTTTTGACTTAATAACGTCGGGAAATGACTTACTATCACTTACTAACGATTCTCTAAACGATTGCAAAATTTCAGCTCGATCGGACATACTCCCACTGCTAATTTCTCGTTTAGTTTTTGGTTTGTAACTCGGCTATTTTTGACTTACTAACGTCGGGAATTGACTTACTATCACTTACTATCGATTCTCTAAACGATTGCAAAATTTCAGCTCGATCGGATGTACTCCCACTGCTAACTTCACGTTTAGTTTTTGGTTTGTAACTCGGCTATTTTTGACTTACTAACGTCGGGAATCGACTTACTATCACTTACTAACGATTCTCTAAACGATTGCAAAATTTCAGCTCGATCGGACATACTCCCACTGCTAACTTCACGTTTAGTTTTTGGTTTGTAACTCGGCTATTTTTGACTTACTAACGTCGGGAATTGACTTACTATCACTTACTAACGATTCTCTAAACGATTGCAAAATTTCAGCTCGATCGGACATACTCCCACTGCTAACTTCACGTTTAGTTTTTGGTTTGTAACTCGGCTATTTTTGACTTACTAACGTCGGGAATTGACTTACTATCACTTACTAACGATTCTCTAAACGATTGCAAAATTTAAGCTCGATTGGATGTACTCCCACTGCTAACTTCACGTTTAGTTTTTGGTTTGTAACTCGGCTATTTTTGACTTACTAACGTCGGGAATTGACTTACTATCACTTACTAACGATTCTCTAAACGATTGCAAAATTTCAGCTCGATCGGACATACTCCCACTGCTAACTTCACGTTTAGTTTTTGGTTTGTAACTCGGCTATTTTTGACTTACTAACGTCGGGAATTGACTTACTATCACTTACTAACGATCCTCTAAAGGATTGCAAAATTTCAGCTCGATGGGACATACTCCCACTGCTAACTTCACACTTGTTTTTGGTTTTTAACTCGGCTATTTTTGACTTACTTACGTCGGGAATCGACTTACTATCACTTACTAACGATTACCTAAATGTTTACACAAGTTTCAAAATTTTTAAAAATAGTCCCACTGCTGCCGCGAAGTTAGCAGTGGTTTTTTAAAATATGAATATTTCCGTTATTTTTGACTTACTAACGTCGGAAATGGACTTACTATCACTTACTAACGATTTACTAACGATTCACGAGAGCTTTTTTTTAAATTCAAAAGTCCCACTGCTAACTTCACGGACACCCGCTTGAATCGACCGACCGGTTCGCGTACATATAAACCGAACGGAGCTCACTCAACTCTAGGGTCGTACTCGTAGTAGTCGCCTTCGCCTGTAGTTGAAAACAATCAAATTTCGTCTCAAAGTTGAAGTTGGTCTCATAAAAATAAAAAATATATATAAAAATGGACGTAATAATCAAAGAGGAATACTCTGATAACTTGGACAATTTTGGTAAGTAACTTTACCTCGTGTTTGTGTTTTACTTTTAATTCTAAAGCGTCTTTATCAACCACATGCGCAGTTTCTCGTAACATATTTTTGAAGGTCTCCCATAAAGGTCTATTCCCACACAACCGTGATTGATCCGTCACGTCACGTCTCCGGTCAGTCAAATTTTTTGTGATTTTATTTTGACGGACAGCACGATTCACACACATCAGTCATGGATCCGTCATTTACCTTTAGTTATAAAAGGATTTATAAAAATAACGTTGTCGACGTTATTTTATATGACTGACCGGAGACGTGACGGCGTCAAAAACAAAATCTCCGAACCATGACTGATGAGTGTGAATGGATTCATTTAAAAGCACGCTTACGATATTTTTTATACCATTTTTGACTGACCAGAGACGTGACGTGACGGATCAATCACGGTTGTGTGTGAATACAACTTAAAAGTTACAAATAAACGTCGCTTGATGTTTTCGATCAAAATATAGGAATAAAATAATTATTTTTTTAAAGATATAAATTAATTAATAAATATTTAATAATAATGTTAAATTGGTTATAATTGGCTTATTGGCTAATCAATAAATATTAAATAATATAAAATTGGCTATTATCTCATACCTAAGTCAAAAAAAATAAGAATGAAATAATAATAATATGATTTAATTCACTACAAAGAAAAAGCTTAAAAGTTGATATTTTGTAATCCTTAATCCTTAAAATTAATTAGAGAAAGCACAAAAAATGCAATTTCCTGTTAGTTTCGTGATTAAAAATTTAGAAAAAAAAACAAATTGTAGGGAGAACCTTTTCAATATTTTTGTACTATACAAAGAAAAGCTAAAGATATCTTTTGCATCCAGGGTGTCCGTTACGTCAAGTTTTAAATGCAAATAGTGTATAGTGTAGTCAACGAACCAAAATTTATCCTGATTTTGGGATTTTTTTTGTAACAGCAATTTTTTTTTCCTAATCGGTCGAAACCATTCCTGTGAGTTTGTGTATAAAATGTCTCAACCCAATTTTGACCGGAAGGCACTTCGACTTTAGGGTAAAATTTTGAGTTTTTAAGTTTCAGTTTCACTATTTTTTGAATAACTTCGCTTGTATTGGTCGAATCAGGACCAAAAAATTTTCGTTTTGTTTGTAATGAATCTCCGAAATCACCAAAAATGATAAAAATTAATGATACAAAAATGAAATGATATTGTTAATTTTTTTTTCACATCCACAAAAAATCGGAAAAATTTAAGTTTTTCGGGAATTGTTCAGGAATCGAATCTCTTTTTCATAGGATCTTTGTCGATTGCCGTGCGATCGATTTTGCGCATACCTAAAGCCTCAATACAAGGTACAGATAAGATATGATTTTTTTAAATGGAACACCCTGTATATTATTGCATATTTGGATTCTTCTATACAGGTGACCGGACCTCTCGGTCATACAGATTTAACATGTAAAAACATACTTTGGTAATTTCATTTAAAGTCAAATTTCAATTTAACATTGCGTTAAGTGGTTGAAAACGATACTTAACACTGTGTGTCCGTGAAAAGAATTTTTTTATTTTGAAAGATAGGTATACGAATTCGGTTCGTAGTATTTTAACTAAATTTTAATCTTTAAAAATAAAAAGTTTAGCTATTGTAAACTCTTTGAACACTCACAGTTGTATTTATTTAAAATCCGAACGTGTAAAATTATTTAAGGTTCAATTAAGACGGAAGAAAACGATCTGGAAGAATCAATTCAAGAACATGTTAAAATAGAAAAAATGGAAGATACAGACAAAAAATCCTTTAAGTGTGATGTATGCAAGTATAAATGTTCACAAAAATCAAGCTTAAAGCGCCACATGATGAGACATACAGGCGAAAAACCGTTTCAGTGCGATGTATGCGAATATAAATGTTCACAAAAATCAAGCTTAAAGCTTCACATATTTAAACATAAAGACGAAAAACCGGTTCAATGTGATGTGTGCGAATATAAATGTTCATTGAAATCGCATTTAAAGGTACACATGATGACACATACAGGCGAAAAACCGTTTCAGTGTGATGTGTGTGAATATAAATGTTCATCGAAATCGAATTTAAAGGTACACATGATGACACATACAGGCGAAAAACCGTTTCACTGCAATATATGCGACTATAAATCTTCACAAACATCAAGCTTAAAGCTCCACATGTTTAAACATAAAGACGAAAAACCGTTTCAATGTGATGTGTGCGAATATAAATGTTCACATAAATCATCATTAAGAATTCACATCATGATAAGACATACAGGCAAAAAACCGTTTCAGTGTGATGTGTGCAAATATAAATGTTCACAAAAATCTCGATTAAAGCTGCACATGTATACACATACAGGCGAAAAACCGTTTCAGTGCGACGTATGCGAATATAAATATTCACAAAAATCAAACTTAAAGTTACACATGATGAAACATACAGACGAAAAACCCTTTCAGTGTGGTGTGTGAGGATATAAATGTAGATTAAAATCACATTTAAAACGTCACACGATAACACATACAAGAAAGAAAGCTTTCAACAATGATGCTGCAAATATATAAGTGTTCCCGAAAAGATACTCTAAACCAGCGTTTCTCAACCTTTTGGGTTGCAATCCAAACTTGTATTCATTGAAAAGAAGTTGGAGTCGCGAATTTTTTTGTTACATAATCAACTAAACCGTAACGTGAAAAGGTTGAAAAAACGCTGCTCTAAATATACATGCAGATGGGATATTTAAAACCAGTCATGTTCACATAAATATATGTAAATTGTTTAGCATTTCTTATTATACTTTAAATATAAGCAAAATTGAATAAAGTTGTGTTATTAAATAAAAATTAAAAAATCTGATGGATTAAAAAATACTGTAGGTTTAGTTTACTTAGTTTTAACCGAGTATTGAATAGTCGACTTACAATTTACAAAATACGTTGTGAAGTTTTCGAAAAAACAAAATACTATAGCGAGTGATCGCTTTACGCGAAATGTAATTTCTTTATACATTTTAAAATAGAACACCCTGTATATTTTTTGCAAATTTACTGTCTATCTAGATTGCTATTCCCAATAACCTTATCCTAAAAACGCCGTTTTTCCGATAGTTCGACTCTACTACATGGGTGCAAATAAATCGACCCACTTCACAATTTCGACTTTAAATGCATTTTTTGAGATATCAGACATCAAGTTTACAAAAATATTTAGGGTGTTTGAAAGGCTACTAAATAACCTTTAAAATGAGCAGAAGTAGTATTTTAATCGAAAACGGACATAGTCGGAGAGATGTGACTCGACGGCTTAATATGACTCGCTCAGCGGTTCGAAAGGTGTGCCAACGTTTCGAGGAGACTGGCCCATTTCATCGGCGACCAGGAACAGGAAGAAATAGGCGTACAGTCAGCCTCACAATTATTGGCCACCCTGGCTATACGTTTAGCACGAATTGTCGATGCAACCATCATAACACCCTCTACTTAAATTGAGGGGTAACTTTATTTTGTCAAGAAGTAGTAAATCAATAACCTTCCCTTCTGTACATTTGTCGCTGTTGGCTAATAACCACTCTTTCGTATAGCCAGGGTGGCCAATAATTGTGAGGCTAACTGTACATCTGAGCGAAACGACCGTTTTATTGCGTCAACAACGCTACGAAACCGACGACTTAATACAATTCAAGTACAACAACAGCTCCGTGAGGTACGAGGGATGGCTGTTAGTCGTTGGACGGTAAGGAGAAGACTAAAGGAGAGGAACTTGACATCTCACAGATTTGCAACTGGTCCAAAACTAACGGTAGCTCATCGGCAAGCACGCCTTCAATTTGCACGTAAATTGGACATTGGAGCAATGGGGGTCTATTTTGTTCTCCGATGAGGCCAGAAATTGTCTTTTCGGCAACGATGGAAGAAAAAGAGTGTACCGGAGACCTGGAGAGCGGTTTTCTGACTGCTGTATCAACGAACGAGTCAGCTACGGCGGCGGTTCATGCATGATCTGGGGTTTCATCAGCACGGTATACATTGACGAGATTCTGGCAGAGCATGTAATGCCTTATACCGAATTTATTGGAGAAGATTTTACTTTATGCAAGATAATGCGAAGCCACACATTGCAATGATCGTGAGTGAGTACTGTACCGAAGTCGGCATTCGTGTTATGGCGTGGCCAGCATACAACTCCAACCTTAATCCTATAGAGCATCTGTGGGACGAGCTTAAACGAAAAGTTCGAGCTGGGGTTCCCGCAGTTTCTTCTATCCTCCAGCTAATAGTGGCAGTAGAAGAAGAATGGCGTAACACCCCCCAAGATAGGATACGAAACTTAATTAGATCTATGCCAAATCGTATGTTAGCTGTTATTAGGGCAAGAGGAGGCAATACACGTTATTAAAAAGAAAGAATAGTTATCATAATGATTTTGTTTAATTTCTTGAAAACCGGGTTTTTGGTTCATTATAAAATAGGGTTTTGTATAAGAGGTTAAAATGGGGCTCATTTTAAAGGTGATTAAACAGCCTATCAAACGACACGTTTACTTTTTTAATCAATTTATTTGCACCCAAGTGTATAAGCACATTTGATATTTTAATATTTTTCTTCAGGTAGTTTTGCTATAACTAGTTATGTAAATAATTATTAAGCAATTTGTAGTTAATGGTAAACTTTTCAAATTCACAGTCTTAATGTTAACCTATATTAAATTTTAGTGACAGTTAGTTGTCAAATTTAGCGATTGTAGCGCTGGCCATGCACTCTCAGCTAATGAATTTTCTTTGCGAAACTGTATTGTTGGATATTTTATGAGATATGGCAATAATTTTTCCTGATGGCGAATGGTAGAGATTAGCGCAGATTTGGCCACGCCTCTTTAATATGTTAACTACTGCATTGGTGGGGTTAAATACAAATTTAGTTATCTGCGCATTCTCATCGCTCGCTTCAGCAAAAATATTGCTATATCAACGTTTAAATTTCAAAAAACTAAAAATTAATAATCGAAACAGCTGTGGAATCTTGTGAATTTATTTCATTCGATGCTCGATCCTAAAATCTTACGTACTTGTTTACAAAATTAAAATATCGTCATTTCAAAAACATTCCAAAGCATCAATATTTTCGAGAGGTTCAAAAGTGTCAATTAAAATTGATAATATCTCCAAATTTCGCTATAAAATGGAGGTTGTATTAATTTGCCACCTTATACAGAATCACCATGTTAAAGTTAGTAGTTCTATGCGCCGTTCTAGTCTATGTCGCTGGTAAGAATTTTATTAAACTTCTTTTGTTTTGGAAATAATTTTGTTTTATCTTAGCCAATCCTCTTGGAACTGGCAGAATCGTTAATGGCACTAATGCCGCACCTGGAGAAATCCCTTACATAGTGAGTTTTTAAATCAATATCTATGTTGATAACATAACTAAAATAGTCTAACAGCTGGTAGGTACTATAAAACTCTCGACTAATTTATTTCAATGCCATCAAATCGAGAGACAATACTTAAAAATTAAAATAATGTGTAATCATCGAAAATTTAGATAAAGCTACTCGAAATTAGCTAGCTTAAGTAATCAGGTAATTAACTACTTTATACTGACCTTCATCATTTTAGGTTTCTCTTCTTAAAAATGGAAGACACAATTGTGGCGGTTCAATTCTTGATGCAACCCACGTTTTAACAGCAGCTCATTGCGTTTCTCAACTGTAATTTAAAAAATACAAATTTTGAAACACCATTATAATTTTTTAAATGTATATTTTAGATTCCCCGTTCTTTCAATTCAATACGGTGTAATTGACATAAGAAATTCTAACGTAAACGTAATTAAAGTAATAAAAGTTCATAGACATGAAGATTATAGTCCGTCTAACAATCACGCCAACGATGTTGCCGTTTTAACAGTATTTATAATAATTATTTTAAAAATAAACTTTTTAATATTAATTTAATTTTAGTTGGAAAGCCCTATCGAATTTAGCAGTTTAGCACAACCAGCTGTTTTGCCAAAACAAAATGAAGTTCCATTAGGTGGTGAATTCGGTGTTTTAGCTGGATGGGGTCATGAGAAGGTACTAAAGTACCACATAACATGATTTAGTTAATACTTTTAATTACAAATTATTTTAGACAGGAGGATCCGCACAAATGGACTTGCAACGTGTCGATATCATCGTTTATACCGATGAAGCTTGTAGTGCCGCCCATGGCTCAAGAGTAGATGCTCGGTACCACGTTTGTGCTGGTGTACCTGAAGGTGGTAAAGGACAATGCAGTGTACGCATTTAATTATGTCGATCACTTTCAATTTTTAATTTTTTAAATAATTTTAGGGTGACTCTGGTGGTCCACTGTATGATGCTGGTGGAAAACAAGTTGGTGTTGTTTCGTGGTCTATTAAACCATGCACCCGTCAAGGCTATCCCGGTGTATTTGCTCGTGTTTCCAGTTACATCGATTGGATTAACCAAAAATTAAGTCTTTAAAGTGTTAATATTATAATAAAATCATTTACATTTACAAGTTACCAAAGAAAGCCAAATTTGACAAGTAACTGTCACAAAAATTAAACATAGGTTAACATCAATACAGGGTATTTGAAAAGTTTAATTAATAAAAAAATGCAAAATGATTATTTGTTGTAAGTACAAAGAAAGTATCGCTCAATAATAAACTCAAACACAATAAACTGTCAACACCAATTTTATACTTGAATTTAGCTTGAGCGAATGTCACGTGATCTTGCTTAGTATCAAAAAAACATTTTGTTTCCAATGTTGTCAATACTGGCTTCCGAAATAGTATTTAACATTACAAGCCAGGTAAAACTGTTTTAACTGGCGCAAAGAGGATTATGACTGGCGAGCCGCCCCGGCGAGCCTGTCACCTCTTTGAGCCTGTTAAAACAGTTACCTGGCGTGTAATGTATAATACTTTACTTGTTACTCATGCTTAATTCACTTACAAATTAATGAAATTACAATTAAAAAATTTCTGTCAGCTGTCAGTAGCGTCAAAAATGTCCCTAAATTGTTTTTAGAAAGCTTTGAAAGTCAAACTTGTAAACATTGATTTTCAAAGGTTATAGACAGCTTGGTTAAATGACGTTTCACAATTGAGTAACAAGTAAACTTATATTTTTACAGTATATTGCAGTAGTGTATCCAGAAAAAATTTTTGACAACAACTGTCATTGTGTACACTTGACTTTTAACTATGCCTGTATCTAACCTAAATTCTTGATTATGATTGAACGAATCTTTTCGCGCAAAAAATATTTAAAACAAAGTTCGTTTATATGTCATTATGATAATTATATTAAAGCTCCACCAACCAATTTTGCGTTACGGAAAATATGTCAACTAAAATAATTTTATTTAAAATATTGTTTGCGGGAAAATATTCGTCCAATCATAATCAAGAATTCAGGTTAGGTACAGGCATAGTTAAAAGTCATGCGTATCTACAACTATTTTAGGTTATGATAAAACCTTTCAAAATGACAGTAAGTTGTACTTTTCACATTCACTATCTCAATATTAACCTGTATGCAATTTTATTGACAGCTACTTGTCAAATTTAGCGAATTTTACTTTTAACTCGTAGTGTACTTCAAAATCTATGACAGCGCTGGACACGCCCCCTCAGCTAGCTAATAAATCTGGTGGGACTGTATCTTTGGTCATTATGTTCCGTCTATCAATTTCACTTGGTGATAGCACCACTTACATACTGACCTATTTTGAATAAAATCTGCCTCTTTCTATTAGTTCTATCCCTAATCAACACTGGGAGTAGGTACCTAAAATGTATGAAACGTCTATCAAGAGATAAGATGTTTGTTTATCCTCCGCTGAAACTTTATAAATAAAATACAGGCTCAAATTGTATAAGTAACTTGCTCGACGGGCCTACTAAATCTAAACCGAGCTGTGTTAATTTTAGAAGAAAACTATTTAGACATAAGTTACTATTGACGACATGCTCTGTAATGTAAATATATTTTGAAATATACAAGGTGTTTCGTTTAACAGGTAAAATTTCCCTACTATACACTATTCATCGACAAGATGAAGGTAAGCCACTCCCAAAAAAAGCGCGCGATATTTGAATAGCAGTTTTCTATTGGTCGAATTTTGAAAATTCGGTTTACAACAGTCACACAAGAAATGACGTGACTTAACCTTATTTGATAGAAATTCGTAGGGAGTGGCTTAAATGCATCTTGTCGGTGGACTACAATGTTAGTGGTTATTTAGCGACAATTCTGAAAGCCGTTAAAGGTGACAGTTGTTTTTTGAAAATCAAGTCAGTGCTCACTTTATTTACAATAATTTTTATCTTTCTCCAAGAAAACGTTCTTAAAATCGAGAAAAAATCAACATTCTTTTAATTTCATTTCTCGAAATCGCAAAATAAAAATTCGCTTTTTAGAACCAAATATCTGTATACTATACAGGATGTCTTAAAACGAACTATACTACTGTGAGAGCGTGCCATTTTGGTTACATTGCTAACTGTCAATTTATATTTTACAATTGTATTACCGACGTGGCAAATTCAAGTCACAAGAATTTCAGTTCACAGATTATTTACGCCGACACCCCGGGCAACGGAAAGAAAATGTTTTAAAACGTTATAAACACGACCACAATAATTGTTGTCGAAGTTTGATAATCAGTGATGATGATTCATGAAACATATTTCGACTTGAGCGGATTTGTGAACGAACAAAATAGCAGTATTTGGGGACACGAATTGGGGGCAATTCATAAACGACCTCTACACCATCTTACTTCTTGGGAGGGGGTAGTTTGAAGGAGAGGTCGACGGCAACAATTCTGACACTATTCAACACATTAAAAAAACATTCCCAATCAAATCAGTGAAATTACACCCACACCGACAGTGTGTGAAAATGTGATGGAAAATCTCAGTAAAAGAAGCCGTATTTGCGTTGCTGTCAGAGGTGGGCAGAGGTGGTCAAAGCGCGTAAAAATATTAATAACACGAGTTAATAGCAATCGTGTTAATAATATTCAATCATAATGAACAGTCGTGATGTAGAAGTAAAAATTGTCGCATAAAATTGAATTATTAGCTCCAAATTTTGCTATAAAATAGAGAAGGTTATTGTATTCGCCACCTTATACACAGAATCGCCATGTCGAAGTTAGTAGTTCTGTGTGCCGTCTTAGCTTACGTCGCTGTTATACGAATTTTAATTTTTTTCTTTCGTTTTGAAAATAATTGTGTTTTAACTTAGCCAATCCTCTTGAAACTAGCAAAATCGTCAATGGAACCAACGCCACACCTGGAGAAATCCCTTACATAGTAAGCTTCTAATTTTTGCAATCAATATATCTTTGTTAAAAACAAAAAGTCTAACAGCTCTAATACTCGAATGTCTAATTAATTAGGTAATTACTGCAAGACAGATTTATGTTGGCGAGCGGAGGGAATGTGCAGATTACTAACTTGGTATTTATCCCTACCAACGCTGTAGTCAACGTATTTAAATTAATAAAGGGGCGTGGCCAACTCTGCGCGAACTTATCCCTATCGCTCGCCATCAAGGATCTATGTTGCAATAACTATTTTATATCTACTGTTCTTCATCCTTTTAGGTTTCTCTTCGTTTCTTTGGGGAACACGAATGTGGTGGTTCAATTCTCGATGCAACTCACGTTTTAACAGCAGCTCATTGCGTTCAAGGATCGTAAGTATTTTTTTTATAATTTAAAAAAATATACTAATTTTTAAATGTACACTTTAGAAGCCCAGCAAGTCTTACCATTCAATATGGTGTAACTGACATAAGAGGTGGCGAAAACGTAATTCAAGTAACCAAAATTCAAGCACACGAAAACTTTAGTCCCTGGAACAATTACGCCAACGATGTTGCCGTTTTAACAGTAATTATAATAATTAATTAAAAAATTAACGTTTTAATATTAATTTAATTTTAGTTGCAAAGGCCTATTGAATTTAGCAATTTAGCACGACCAGCAGTTTTGCCAAAACAAAATGAAGTTCCATTAGGCGGTGAATTCGGTGTTTTAGCTGGATGGGGTCTTGATAGAGTAGGTTTTAAACTAACATATGAAATTAATTAATTGTAATTAACAAATTACTTTAGACGGGAGGATCGGTACAACTGGACTTGCAACGTGTCGATATCATAGTTTACACCGATGAAGCTTGTAGTGCTGCCCATGGCCAAGAAGTAAATTCTCGTTACCACGTTTGTGCTGGTCTACCTGAAGGTGGTAAAGGACAATGCAGTGTACGTATTTAAAATTATTTCGATCAATTTCAATTTTTTTTTTAAATAATTTTAGCTTGACTCTGGTGGCCCACTGTACGATGCTGGTTGAAAACAAGTTGGTGTTGTTTCGTGGTCTGTTAAACCATGTACCATTAAAGGCTATCCCGGTGTATTTGCTCGTGTTTCCAGTTACATCGATTGGATTAACCAAAAATTAAATCTTTAAAGTGTATTATAGGAGTAATAAAATCGGCATTTACAAGTTACCAAAGAAAGCCAAATTTGACAAGTAACTGTCACTAAAATTGAACATAGGTTAACATTAACACAGGGTTATTTAAAAAATTTAGTTATTTAAAAATTGTATAATGATTTGTTCTTATAAAGAAAGTATCGCACAATAATAAACTCAAACACAATAAACTGTCAACCAATTTAATACTTGCATTTAGAGTGAGCGAATGTCACGTGATCTTGCTTAGTATCAAAAATAGATTCTGTTTACAATAGGTGCTTTCCATTTGTCGAAAAGTACAGCTCTGAACAGTACCCTACTGTATTTTTATACACATTTATACAGTAGGGTACTGTTCAGAGCTGTACTTTTCGACAAATGGAAAGCACCTATTGTTGTCAATACTTGCCTCGAAAAACTTCTCGCCAGCATAAATCTGTCTTGCAGTATCATTATATACGCGACAATAACTACAGTCCCACCAACTTTATTAGCGAGCTGAAGGGGCGTGGCCAGCGCTGTCATAGTTGTTGAAGTACACTACGAGTTAAAAGTATTTCAGTTGCTAAATTTGACAAGAAACTGTCAGTACAATTGAATATAGGTTAATACAAGGGTTAATATAGCCAGTGAATTTGAAAAGTACAACTTATTGTCATTTTGGAAGGTTTTATCATAACCTAAAATAGTTGTAGATACACGACGAGGTTTTATGAAGCTCGGTGACACGAGACTTTTAACTACACCTGTACCGACTGTACCTACCCTGAATTCTTGATTATGATTAGACAAATCTTTTCCCGCAAAAAAATATTTTTAACAAAGTTCTTTTAGTTGACATTTTTTCGATCTATCAATTTCGTTTGGTGGGGCTGTAAACATTTTGATTTTATTTAACCGTCGGTAAAATTTTATAATTCTTCTTTCCTTTAAAACAGACCTATTTCGGATAAAACCCGCCTCTTTCTATTAGGTCCGTCACTAATCAAAACTGGGGTTACAATCATATCATATCATAATTCTATTAGCGTGTAAAAAAGTAAAAAGTAAGGATCGAGGAGTTGAATAAAAAATGATAATTTGTCAATTTGTGAAAAAACAAAGTTAAAAGGATTCAATTTTAAAATTTTTGCAATTAAATAAAAAAAATGACTGTTCTATTATTATTATTTGCTTTTTAATCTGCTTGTTTGTAACGGAACAATTGGTGACCCCGACGTGATCCTTACTTCATATTTATGTCACAAGTTACCCAATCACCACAGATGTTTGTTTATCGTCCACTCAAACTTTATAAATGAACTACAGGCTACTGTACTGCAATTAGGGATCTTTAATTTACGAAAGTTTGTAATAACTACTCTATTCTTCAACTAATAAGAATAACCGTTAGCGAAAATGTCGCATCTTAACATACGGATAAGATAAGATAAGATAGGTTAATAGTTGTAGAATAAATAGTTATAAGACTGTCCTAAATGAAAAATACCAAATTGTTGATTTACGGCTAGTACTACAGTGCATTTAGCATTAGCCGTGGGACAAATTAGTATAAAGCTGAAACCTTTGATATTGTATTGTACTTATAGCCCTTATTATAGTACTAAAAGTCCCCATCCTTCCGAGGGCTGGAACACCCCCAAAATTGCGTTTGAATCTCAAAAATTACACTTTTTATCATATTTTTGCAATTATCTCGAAAAGAAGGTAGTAAGCAAAAAATTATAAAGAGTCAAAAATTGAAGAGGATAAAATTATACGGCAAAAATCTCATTTGCAATTTTTCAAAATATTTAATAGTTTTTGAGAAAAATGTTATTGAAAGTTAACCTATTTTGCGCGTATTACAGTACTCATGGGTTGCGCGATCAAAGTATTGCTGAACGCCCTATTTTACATTATTGAAAATTTCTCATTATCTATCAGATTTAGAAAAAAACAAAAAATATGTAGTTGAAGAGGACATCTTCAGCTTTAAATTACATGCAAAATATTTGGATTTTAAGTAATTTATCACGGAGAAAAAAAATAATGAATGGAAAATAACCTAATTTTTCTTAAAATTTAAAAATCTCCTAAAGTAATTGAGGAAATATAAAATCTATGTAGGATTACTATCTTCATGATGTTATAATTTATAATAAATTATATTTATTATAATTATAATTATAATAAATGTCATAATTTTTAAAAAAAAATTTAGAAAAAGAATTCTACTTTAGAAACGACAGCAGTTTGTACGATGAAGAAAATGAGCAAAAAAATTGTAGTTCACTGCAGTTATGAAATTTTACATATGGTGAACCTGGAACAAAATTATCTAACTCTAAAATTTTTGCTGTTGATTAGTACTTATAGTCCTTATTATCATACTAAAATTCCCCACCCTTCCGATGGGGGAAACCCCCTAAAATTGCACTTTTACGCATATTTATGAAATTATCGGTAAAACTAGGAAAATAATAAAGAGATAAAAATTTAAGCCTATAAAAAATTCACCATTATTATTTGAACTCAAAAATCGTAACTAATGCAGCCCTCCAATCTTAGAGGAAAATTATAAATTCTTTTACATACGCAGATAAAACGTATAGGTACTTGACACAAATTAATATTGTAATAATTTATAATTTAAATAGCGGATGAGTCTGAGGGATGGGCCTATTAAGTCTAAATCGAGCTGTGTTAATTTTAGAAGAAAACTATCAATACATTAGTTACTATTGACGAAATGCTCTGTAATCCAAAATATTTTGGAATATACAGGGTGTTTTCTGATGTACTTAACTCTGTACACTCCAAAATATTTTTAAATTGTAGAGCATGTCGTCAATAGTAACTAATGTTTTGATAGTTTTCTTCTAAAATTAACACAGCTCGATTTAGACTTAATAGACCCATCGCTCAGACTCACCCTGTATTAACACAAACGAAATAAAATAAAAACTAATCTTCTAATAATTCGACGCTCTCTTCCAGTTCTTGAAATATATTGCTGCAGGAATTGCCTAAACATTTTCCACACAAATTTGAACAATTAAGGTTTCCCCCATCGGAAGGGTGGGGAATTTTAGTATGATAATAAGGACTATAAGTACTAATCAATAGCAAAAATTTTAGAGTTAGATAATTTTGTTCCAGGTTCACCATATGTAAAATTTCATAACTGCAGTGAACTACAATTTTTTTGCTCATTTTCTTCATCGTACAAACTGCTGTCGTTTCTAAAGTAGAATTCCTATCAAGATGCGATTAGCAGATATAAAACCTTTAGAGTATTACCTTTATTTTAGTTCAAGAAAAAGTTTGAATTCTCAAAAATTAAGCGAGTAATGACCAATTTCGGAAAAAAACTACGTATTTCGATCTTTCTTCATATTGTTGAAAATTTTTTGATGAAAACGTTAAATAATGTAAATTTTTAAGATGGCTTCTTAAAACGTATACTATAGGCTTTCTACAAACTAAAATTTATGGCCTTAGATCTCTGCTTTATTATTTGAGAGTCCTTTAAAGATAGAAAAATATCTAAGAAAATTTTTTTTTTTAAATTATGAATTTCAAAGTCCAATTTTTTGTCAAAATAGAACTCGAAAAAAATTTTGCTCTTAGGACATTAAAGTATACATCATGAAGATAGTAATCCTACATAGATTTTATATTTCCTCAATTACTTTAGGAGATTTTTAAATTTTAAGAAAAATTAGGTTATTTTCCATTCATTATTTTTTTTCTCCGTGATAAATTACTTAAAATCCAAATATTTTGCATGTAATTTAAAGCTGAAGATGTCCTCTTCAACTACATATTTTTTGTTTTTTTCTAAATCTGATAGATAATGAGAAATTTTCAATAATGTAAAATAGGGCGTTCAGCAATACTTTGATCGCGCAACCCATGAGTACTGTAATACGCGCAAAATAGGTTAACTTTCAATAACATTTTTCTCAAAAACTATTAAATATTTTGAAAAATTGCAAATGAGATTTTTGCCGTATAATTTTATCCTCTTCAATTTTTGACTCTTTATAATTTTTCGCTTACTACCTTGTTTTCGAGATAATTGCAAAAATATGATAAAAAGTGTAATTTTTGAGATTCAAACGCAATTTTGGGGGTGTTCCAGCCCTCGGAAGGGTGGGGACTTTTAGTACTATAATAAGGGCTATAAGTACAATACAATATCAAAGGTTTCAGCTTTATACTAATTTGTCCCACGAGCACTATGTAAAATTTCAGTAGTGCACCGGAATAGATTAACATTCTCAATTGCACTTTTTTCCTAGTAAGATCTTACAAATTAAAATTCTAAAAACATTCCAAAACATCAATATTTTCAAGAGCTTCAAAAGTGTCGATTAAAAGTGATAAAATTCCAAATTTTGCTATAAAATGGAGAAAGTTGCATTAATTTGCCACCTTATGATGACCATGACCATGTTTAAGTTAGTAGTTCTGTGTTCCGTTCTAGCCTACGTCGCTGGTAAGAATTTTAATTCATTTCTTTTGTTTCGAAAATAATTTTGTTTTAACTTAACCAATCCTCTTGGAACTGGCAGAATCGTCAATGGTACCAACGCCGCACCTGGAGAAATTCCCTACATAGTGAGTTTTTATTTTTTTTTTAATAATTACCTATGTTGATAACTAAAATAGTCTAACAGCTGGTAGTTACTATAAAGATCTTGACTAATTTAGCTGGAGACGTAAATTTAATTGCAACAGTTTTTTTTTTGTCTTTGGAGTAGCTATATTTTTTAATGTCAATATAACGTGCTGCTTCTGTTGTTCTCTCCATAGGGTATTTTCTAATATAATTTTATGATATTTACTAAATTAACTTCTCTTGAGAACGTAGCAGCTTGCAACCTGTCATTTTATAGAAGATAAGTAAGGTAAAAATAAGAAACCTTGAAAATATGTCCTTAAAAATTATTGTGGAGACGACTTCAACTGATAAGTATTTTGTTTTATTTTAATACCATCAAGTAGTTCATATAGCTACTTAAAACAATCATTGATCATTTAGATAAAGCTAATCGAAATGTTTAATTAATTATTTATAGTTAATTGATCCTTTAATACTTAATTTTTTGTTTTTTTCTAGGTTTCTCTTCGTAGTTGGGGAAGACACAACTGTGGAGGTTCAATTCTTGATGAAACTCACGTTTTAACTTCAGCTCATTGCGTTAAAGGATCGTAAGTTTTTTATTAATTTTCAAAAAAATAATAATTTTATAAATCTATACTTTAGAAACCCAGCAAGGCTTAGCATTCAATATGGTGTAATTGACATAAGAGGTGGCGAAAACGTAATTAAAGTAACCAAAATTCAAGCTCACGAAAACTATAGTTGTCACTGGAACAATAACGCCAACGATATTGCCATTTTAACAGTAAATATTTATAATAATTATTTCAAAAATTAACGTTTCAGTATTAATTTAATTTTAGTTGCAAAGGCCTATTGAGTTTAGCAATTTAGCACGACCAACAGTTTTACCAAAACAAAACGAAGTTCCATTAGGTGGTCAATTCGGTGTTTTAGCTGGTTCCATCATGATAGAGTAGGTTTTGAACTAACACATGAAATTAATTAGTTTTAATTAACAAATTATTTTAGATTGGAGGATCCGTACAAAAGGACTTGCAACGTGTCGATATCATAGTTTATACCGATGAAGCTTGTAGTGCCGCCCATGGCTTAAACGTAGATGCTCGTTATCACGTTTGTTCCGGTGTACCTGAAGGCGGAAAAGGACAATGCAGTGTACGTATTTAATTATGTAGATCAATTTCAATTTTTTATTTTAAATATATTTTAGGGTGACTCTGGTGGCCCATTGTATGATGCCGGTGGAAAACAAGTTGGTGTTGCTTCGTGGTTTTCTAACCCATGCACCGTTGCAGGTTTCCCTGGTGTATTTGCTCGTGTATCCAGTTATATCGATTGGATTAACGAAAAAATTAGCCTTTAAAATGTTAATAATAATTATAATAAATTTTAACATTCAAATATTTTCTTTTTATTGAAATGATCTTTCTGTTGGTTTAACATTGGGATCTCGAAAAGCAAAAAATTGCGTATTTTAAGGAACTTAGTGTAGTCAACGAACAAAATTTATCCTGATTTTCGGACTTTTTTTGTAACAGCGAGTTTTTTCTCTTAATCGGTCGAAACCATTCCTATGAGTTTGTGTATAAAATGTCTCAACCCAATTTTGACCGGAAGACCCTTTTTTTTCGACTTTAGTGTAAAATTTTGACTTTTTCAAGTTTCTGTTTCACTATTTTTTGAATAACTTCGCTTGTATTGGTCGGATCGGGACCAATAAATTTTCCTTTTGTTTGTAATGAACCTCTCTTTAAAACTGCATGGAATAAAATAATCTATATTAATTTCCTAACCCAAAAAAAATTAAAAACTGCCGTCATTAGTGAGTCGTAGTTTTTTATAGAGAACTCGAGTAATATTTAATATTACGGTATGAAACTTTAGATAGTTGTAGCTGATATAGTAACAAATCAATATTGCAAATTGGGTCCAAAAATATTAAGAACAAAGACTAAAATTTGCATTTTAGTTCAAATAAAAGTAGTCTTAACAGTTGATTCCATATAAAACCATAATTTTCTCTTCACTTTTTATACCCGCCATAAAACAAATACAAAATAATGGAAAAATCATATACAGTGCGCCGGCAAAGGTATGGAACATTGCAAATAAAACTGGAATAAATGTTTTTTTTGCTAAATCCTGAAACACGTCGATTTTGTTTTTTTTTGAATACACATTTTTATGTCAAAATTATTTCTCAATATTCAAGTAATGACGTCATCAATATTTTTTTTAAATGGCACCGTACATTTTTTTTTCGTGATTTGGGAACGTTATTCAATTGTTTAAATGACAGTATAAAAATATTGATACTCGGCGTAAAAAAATTTTCCAGAAATAAATTACCTTGATTTCTAATTCAAGTAGATAGACTAGGACTGTTATCGGAAAAAACGTATCCTTAACCATACAAGCGGCATTTCATATAACATTTTGATAACCGATGTTTTCCCAGTATTTCAACCCTGCTGAATACGAAAATTGCGGTTATCAAAGCGAAATCTTAATCGGAAGCGTGATATTCAAGATGACACCCAAGATGTCAGCTTTGTTATTTTTGATGGAATCATTATGGACAATTAAGACAAATATTTTTATTGGTTCGGATAGATAATTTTATACTCTACAATTTTTATTAGAGGTATAACTATCTTCAGATCACTCCTTAAGGAGCTACAGTCGGAAGAAGCACCGTGAAATTGGAACAAAATCCCAGTATTGAAATGTTAGAGGAATTTCATATAACATTTTGGTAACCGATGTTTTCTTAATATTTCGACCCCCCTGAATCCAAAAATTGCGGTTACCACAGTGAAATTTAAACCGGAAGCGCGATATTCAAGATGGCGACTAGGTTGTCTGCTTTATTAATTAAGATTTATTTGGATGGAAGAATTATTATTGAAACTTGGACAACTGTTTTGATTGAATTAGATATACAAGGTTCTCTACAATTATTATAAAATGTAAAAGTACCGTAAGATTGCTTATTAAGGAGCGAAAGCCAGCTAAAGACATCGTGTGCGTAAAAATCGTCGTAATATACGTGTTTGCTCTTTTTATTTATTTTGATGGATTAATTATTATGGCAATTAAGACAAATATTTTTGTTAGCTCGGATAGATAATTTTATGGTCTACAAAAAATTACAGTAAAATCACTCTTTAAGGGTCTAGAGAGTCGGGAGAAGCACCGTGTGTTGTCAAAACAGAAGACGCAATATCCTCTTTATGATCGACTTTTATGGACTTGATTTGCTCTGTTCATGTTTTAACAGATACATCCTGGCTGGATATGCGGAAAGTTACCTCGCTGAACTCACCAAGATGATTCCATATACTGCTTTATGTATTAAGACGGTTTATACAACACTGGTGCTTTTATCGACTCTAGCTCTTTTAGGAGTGATCTGAAGATAATTTTACTTCTAATAAAAATTGTAGAGTATAAAATTATCTATCCCAACCAATGACAATATTTGTCCTAATTGTTCATAATTATTTTATCAAGAATAACAAAGCAGACATCTTGGGCGTCATCTTGAATATCACGATCCCGATTAAGATTTTGCTTTGATAACCGCAATTTTCGTATTCAGTAGGGTTGAAATATTGGGAAAACATCGGTTACCAAAATGTTATATGAAATGCCGCTTGCATAAAATACTTTAACTTTTGTGCCTAGTCTAAGATATTAAAAACTTTTTTTTTTAATTTTCATTTTGTTTTCGTGATTTGGGTACGTTGCTCAATTGTCTAAATGGCAGTATAAAAATGTTGATACCTTACATAATAAAATTTTGAAGAAATAAATTACCATGATTTTCAATAGATATAAATATTAAATAATTTATTTCTCCAAAATTTACTAATGTAGGGCGTCAACATTTTTATACTGCCATTTAGACAATTGAATAACGTACCCAAATCACGAAAAAATAATGCACGTTTAGTTTAGTTTACTATTTTTTAAGATGAAAAATAACCAACAACGTTAGTTTTATCAAAGGCCATATAGAAGAGACTACCAAAACCTATATTAAAAAATGTGAAAGGGTTTTTAAGGTCAAAATCGCTTAAAATCCCTCAAAGGGTAAACTTGTTTTATCCCTTTCTTCGTTACTCCCGCCTCGAAAAGCTATCTTATTCACTCGAAAATGCCCCGATGACTAGCGACATCTTCTGTAGCGGGGACACTGTATAGTCTTTGGTTTATTTTATTTTATGAAGTTTTAATCGTTATTTTTAATCGTACAAAATAACATAAAGTAACATATTAACATAACCGAAACATAACATAACCTGAAAAGCTGTGTAAATTAAAAAAATCGAAGATATAAAGTTCTCATTTGGAATTCAAATTTAGACAAGCCAACTGAATAATATTCTGCTAATTTCTATCCTTTAAAACCTAATTATTCTTAATAAACAGTCTCTTTCTTCTAGTGCTGTCACTAATCAAAACTGGAGCTACATGAAATGTATGACATGTCTAATTGGGAGATAAGAAGTTTGTTTATCGGTTTATCCTCCACTTAAACTTTAAAAACGAGCTACAGGCTACAATTGTATATTAAACTATAGGCAACGCATCATACATATGCCTGTCGTAAATGCTCGACGGGTCGGTATAGTAGGTTTCTATAACTGTTTTAAATTCTCGGTATTTAAATAATGCAATGCAAATTTGATAAATAAATTTAATAACCCGCGCCCTGTCCGTCGGTGGGCAATAAAAAACTACCTATACTTGAATTTTTTTTCTTTACAGTCAGGTGACTACCTTAAGGACTAAAGAAACAAAGAAAACAACATTCTCAATTGTACTTTTATACTTTTTTTCTAATAAGATCCTACGCGCTAGTTTATAAAATAACGTCATTTGGAAAACATTCCAAAGCATCAATATTTTCGAGAGCTTCAAAAGTATCGATTAAAGTTGATAATATCTCCAAATTATGCTATAAAATGCGGAGAAGATAGCATTAATTTGCCACTTTATACAAAATCATCATGTTGAAGTTAGTAGTTCTGTGCGCCGTTCTAGCCTGCGTCGCTGGTAGGGATTTCATTTCATTTCTTTTGTTTCGGAAATAATTTTGTTTTAACTTAGCCAGTCCTCTTGGAACTGGAAGAATCGTTAATGGCACCAACGCCGCACCTGGAGAAATCCCCTACATAGTGAGTTTTTAATTTTTTTTAAATCAACACCAATGTTGATAACTAAAATAGTCTAACAGCCGGTAGGTACTATAAAGCTCTTGACTAATTTAACTGGAGACGTAAATTTAATTGCAACAGTTTTCTTTTGTTTTTGGAGTAGCTATATTTTTTAATGTCAATATAACTAGCTTAATTCTGTTACTCTCTCCATAGAGGATATTTTCTAACATAATATTACCATATTTACTAAATTAAATTCTCTAAGCTACCTGTCGTTTTATACAAGATAAAACAATTAAAAATAAGCAACCTTGACAATATATATCCTTAAAAATTATTGAGTAGATAGACCAATTAAACACTGATAATGTGATAATAGTATTTCAAAACTCGCAATTTATTTTAATACTGGATAAGGCTACTCCACTTGGTTAATTAATTAGGTACTGCGAGACAGATTTATGTTGGTCAGCGGTGGGAGTGCGCAGTATTTATCCCCACAAACGCAATAGTAAACGTTTTTAAATTATTAAAAAGGGCGTGGCCAAATCTGCGCAAACTTATCCCTACTGCTCGCCAGCATAAATCTGTGTTGCAGTAATTAGCCATTTCATATTATTTATTGTTTTTTTTAGATTTCTCTTCGTAGTTATGGAAGACACACCTGTGGAGGTTCAATTCTTGACGCAACTCACGTTTTAACAGCGGCTCATTGCGTTCAAGTACCGTAAGTTTTTTTTTAAATATAAACTTTTTGTAAAAATATTATTTTTGAAATGTATACTTTATAGAAACGCAGCCGGTCTTACAATTCAATATGGTGTAATTGACATAAGAGGTGGCGAAAACGTAATTCAAGTAACCAAATTTCAAGCACACGAAAATTATAGTCCCTCTAACAATAACGCCAACGATATTGCCGTTTTAACAGTAGATATTGATAATAATTATTTTAAAAATTAACGTTTTAATTTAAATTTAATTTTAGTTGCAAAGGCCTATTGAATTTAGCAATTTAGTACGACCAACAGTTTTACCAAAACAAAACGAAATTCCATTAGGTGGTCAATTCGGCGTTTTAGCTGGATGGGGTCATGATAGAGTAGGTTTTACACATGAAATTAATTAGTTTTAATTATCAAATTACTTTAGACCGGAGGATCCACACAAATGGACTTAAAACGTGTCGATATCATAGTTTACACCGATGAAGCTTGTAAGGGCGCCCATGGCCCAAAAGTAGATGCTCGTTACCACGTTTGCTCTGGTATCCCTGAAGGTGGTAAAGGACAATGCAGTGTATGTATTTAATAGGGTATTTGACAATTTTTAAAATATCGATTATTGCTGCGTTATTTCATAGCAAAGTCGATTATCAATGACTTGGGCACACTAAAAATATGTTAATCAAAAAAGTTTCATCAAAAACTGCTTTAGAAAAAGTATAAAATGGTACAGTTTCAAAGTGAAAATTAAAACGGAAGTGACGTCACGAGTCATACACATCAAGTTTGTTGCTTAGTTACATGTATTAAATGTCAGTTAATGTGTAATCAAGGTTATAATAAGTTGGAGCTCATTAGTTGAATATTGACAGCAACGACTCGTGACGTCATGCCGCTTTTATGCGGGAAACTTTATAGTTTCAATTTCAAATAATTTTTTTGGCAAAACTTACAGTCGCAATTTTTCTTTAATGCGGTTTTGAGATTTCGTTATCAATAAGGCAACTTTCTAGATACATTTTAAAAAATTGGAAAATGCCCTATTATGTCGATTAATTTCAATTTTATATTTTAAAATAATTTTAGGGTGACTCTGGTGGCCCACTGTATGATGCTGGTGGAAAACAAGTTGGTGTTGTTTCGTGGTCTACTAAACCATGCGGCGTTGCAGGCTTCCCTGGTGTATTTGCTCGTGTTTCCAGTTACATCGATTGGATTAACCAAAAAATAAGCCTTTAAAATGATAGTAATAGTTAATAATAAATTTTGACATTCAAATATTTTCTTTTTATTAAAATAAAATCATCCTTTCGTATGCGTATTATAAGGGGTTTTTAAAATCCGTTTAAAAAATTTCAAAATTCAAAATGGTTACCAAGATAACGCAAAAGAACTGAAAATTGGCAATTTAGTTTTTTGACTGTAGTTTGAAAATGGTTTACTTTAGAAAGAAAATTCTCGGGAAAAATTTGCAGTAGGTCTAAAGAGCTATCAAACGATACTAAACTCAACATTTTATCACATCGACGCTAGGCGTCACGACGCTCCACTTTTTATTATATTACAGTGTCTATTGTTTTTATTGCAAAAAATTACTCAGCTGGCTCGTTTGAATTCCAATACCCAATGAGAACTTTCTATCTTGTACTTTTCTTAATTTACATAACAAAATGAAAAGTTGAACGTCGCGACGCCTAACGTTGATGCGATAAAATGTCGAGTTTCGTATCATCGGGCAACTCTTTTGACATTCTGAAAATTTTTCTGTAAATTTTTTAGCTAAAGTAAATCATTTTCAAACTACAGTCGAAAAACTAAAGAAAAACAAATACTTATACACCGCACCCCATTAAAATAACTTATCTATAACTTCGTTATCTAACTAAGTCTGACCATCCATAAAAATGTTAAAAGATTGGAAATTATCCTCATTAAGTGCTTTATTTTTGCATGTCACTTAGCTATCGACCGTTTAAGTACCTATCTACAATCCTTGATGTTAAGATTGTAATCCAGTATTTCTCAACCCTGCGACCCTGGCGAAACCCTAGAAATAATATTAACGCATCTCAAAGATTATAGATAACAAACTTCCAAATATGGAATTCAACACAAAAATGGCTCAAAATACCTTTAAGTTCATTATTTTTCACGCTGTTCTAGAGTGTCGGGGAATCCCAGTTTAGTAACGCTGTTCTGGTGCATAGCACATATCTTATTTTTACAAATTGTTATAGTTTATAAAAAGAACGCAATTATTACAAAACTACAATGCTTTAAAACAAGGGTCTAGAAAACAATATTTTACTGATTTGGAAATAGTTTTCAAGTGTCGATTAAAACTGATAATATCAATAGATTTTACTATAAAAACGAGAGACTGAAATTCCTCAGTTTGTATACTAAATCACCATGTTAAAATTAATAGTTCTGTGTAATGTCCTAGCTTACGTCGCTGGTAAGAAATTTTATTTTTGTGTAGTATCGCAATTATTTTTTTTATTTAGCCAATCCTCTTGGAACTGGTAGAATCGTTAATGGAACCAACGCCCAATTTGGAGAAATCCCTTACATAGTGAGTTTTTTTACTTAATTTTTTAGTTGGCTTCATCACTTATTTTTTTCTTATGCCTGCGTCACACACACTGACCTTGCCTTCCGGTTTGGCCTGTGCATGCGGCTCAAACACTGTCCAGACGCTTGCCACGGAAAGCAAGCATGCGTGTGTGATGGGTACTATAAAGCTCTTAATTAGCTCAGGTCGGCGTTAAATTTAATATCCAAAATTTTTACTTGCCCATCAAATAATTTTTTTTTTCGTAGGTTTCTCTTCGTGCCTACGGAGGCCATTCTTGTGGTGCATCAATTCTTGATGCGACTCACATTTTAACAGCAGCTCATTGTGTTGATGGAGCGTAAGTTTTTAATTTTTAATTTTTTTAAATTGTAAACAAAAAATGTATATTTTAGAAGCCCATCTGCTTTGTCAATTCAATATGGTGTAATTAGCATCAGAGGCAACGAAAACATAATTCCAGTAGCAGCAATTTATGAACATGAAAATTATAGTCCCTGGAACAATTACGCCAACGATATTGCCGTTCTAAAAGTATTTATTAACAAAAATTAAAACACTTTAAGATTTTAATTTAATTTTAGTTGAAAAGCCCCATTAAATTTAGCAGTCAAGCCCAGCCAACTGTTTTACCAAGTCAAAATGAAGCTCCACCAGGTGGTAAACCTGGTGTTTTAGCTGGATGGGGTTATGATAGGGTATGTACCACGTAACATTAATTAGTTTTAATTAACAAATTATTTCAGACAGGAGGATCTGTACAAAAAGACTTGAAACGTGTCGATATTTTAGTTTACACCGATGCAGATTGTAAGGCAGCTCATGGCTCAAGCGTCGATGCTCGTTATCACGTTTGTTCAGGTATCCCTGAAGGTGGTAAAGGACAATGCAGTGTAAGCATTTAATGATGTCAATTAATTTGGATTTTACAATTTTTTAAATTTTAGGGTGATTCTGGTGGTCCATTGTATGGTGGTGGAAAACAAGTTGGTGTTGTTTCGTGGTCTGTCAAACCATGTACCATTAAAGGTTATCCCGGTGTATTTGCTCGCGTTTCAAGTTACATCGATTGGATTAAACAAAAAGTTGCTCTTTAAAGTGTTAATAATATAATAAAATCAAAATTCGGCAATTAAATATTTTCGTTTAATTTAATCATTTTCATAACAAAAAGGGTAAGAATGGGCTTAAGGGTCTAATGGAGAGATAGAATACTTTATTGGCACACATCCCAGTTGTTTATTAAAGTATAGGCAACACACAATACACATTAGAGTGGTTCTTAAAGGGATGTTTGTGAATTTTTTCGCTCCCAAGGGTTCAAACGGTTCCTTTTCAAGAAAAAAATTGTCATAAAGTTATTCGGCTAAATCTTATAGTTTTTCCTCGTTATTACTGTATTACTTCCTACTAGTATAAGCACAGGAAGTCATATTTTTGTAGAAAGTTGGCTGTACAGGCCAAACCGGAGCGTCTGAATATTGTTCGGGCGGCCAGTTTGGCCTATGCACTGTGCAGGCTGCCTGCACAGGGTAAAGCGGAAGGTAAGCCTGTGTGTGTAGCGAGATCCTAAAATCGTATTTTATTCCTTTCCCCCTCCAGCTACACAAACGCATACAGACATGCAGCCAGGCATTTCTTAAGATTTTTCTTCTATTGCATTTCTAAGCTAAGAGCAACTTAAAACGTCGAAAAATAAAATTAAGGATGAACGATGATTAAAAAATTAAACCTGACAAGGAGTCTACGTGAAAAAACTCCGTTTAAACGTTTCACGGTTGCACATACACCACAGCCACCTCAAACAGTTCATGAACCATGGAGAAAATGTTTGCTTAGATGACATTTTCAAAGAGTCGTATAGCCCAGAGGTGGTCAGATGGAACCCCCCGAAGTGTTTCATGAGATCTTACAAGAGCTCATTCAAAATCAAAAGAACTCGAAGTGAGACCTTCCACTTCCCGTGAACTTAAAACAAAATAATATTTCTAGGGAACAAATTTGTGGAAGAGAGATGTTCTGAATTAGACAGCAACAGCTATATTAAATTTGTATACCGTGTGCCAACTTTCAAAGCGGAGCATAGATAATTAACATTAGAAATAACGTATTGGCAGTTTATTGTTGCTCACCGGATAAATCTAAAAGGGTGATAGTGTTATCTATCGAAAGAGAATTTTTTCTACGTCTTCTGATAACAAATAGTTCTTAACTTTTTTACTTTAAATTCCAGTATTTCCACAATTTGAAAACTATGAGCACTCATGGAGTCATGACATTTATAGCTGTCATTTAATCGGTTGGCCAGGTTTTTATTAACCCGTTAAATTAATAAAATTTAACATGTCATGGCTGCTCTTATTTTTCAAATTGTGGAAATATTAAATTACTTTTTCAGAATTCAAAACCTATGAATTAATTTACAACTGTTTATACAGGGTGTAACTACTCGACTCATCCAAAGATATAGGAGTTGTACCTAGATCTCGAAAAAACTAACATTTTTATTATTTCGCCATTTTGAATTTGGAGCCTCCTATTCCAGATACAGTCGATATTAGTTTTTTTGTTTTTCTTTTCCAGTTTTTTTATTTTTAAGTTTTAAGAAAAAATGAAAATTGTTTTGGAATCCTTGTAAATTTCTATAAAACTTTTATATTTACATCTACCTTCTATCTCCATTAATACCAAAATGGCGCCCAATTGAAAACTTTGACCTTGAAAATTTCAAAAATCTCACGGTGGATTTTCTAAAAAAGAATAGGAGCTTATTCTACTCATCAAGATCTACATTTTAAGTCAAAAAGTTACTAGAAATTTTTTATAGTTTAGGAGCTACAGAAGATTGTCTGTCAATTTATGTCAATAAATTCTTGAAGAGTAGACAGTTCCATTTTTTACAAAAAATAGTTTTTATTCATAATTAATAAAAATCACTTTCGAATAACAATTATTAACTAATAAATTCAATTATTATCAAAACTGACAAGGAAAAACAAAAGAGAAACGGAAAAACAGAAACAGCACTCTTTTAGAATTTGATCGTTTAAATTCAATCACCTGTAGCTCCTAAACTCTAAAAAATTTCTTAAGTTTTTTTAACTTAAAATGTAGATCTGCATGAGTAGAATAAGCGCATATTCTTTTTTAGAAAATTCACCGTGTGATTTTTCAAATTTTCAAGGTCAAAGTTTAAAATTGGCCGCCATTTTGATATTAATGAAGATAGAAGATTGTGCTAAATACAAAAGTTTTAGAGAAATTTACGAGGATTTCAAAACAATTTTTATTTTTATTAAAAACTTAAAAATAAATAAACTGGAGTAGAAAAACAAAAAAACTTATATCGACTGTATCTCGAATAGGAGGCTCCAAATTCAAAATGGTGAAATAAAAAAAATGTTAGTTTTTTCGAGATCTACAACTCCTATATCTTTGGATGAGTCGAGTAGTTACACCCTGTAGTGTTAACTACACGTAGAAAATAATTCTCATTACAGCCTTTATGGATTTTTCTGGCGAGTAGCAAACTGCAAATAAGTTATTTCCACTGAACAAAAAAATATCCCCTACTCTCCCAGGAAATAGCTTTTTAGCTAATAATATGGATCGCAATGAACGAGTAAATATAGCAATTTCCGGTCAATTTCTCCAATAGAAATGGTTGCTTATAGTCCCACTTATAAGAAAAGATCATGACACCCAATGATAATATAAATTCGAAGGAATGAATGAGTCATCCATGGACTTCTAAAATGTCATTTCCGTCGCATTTTCTCTTATTGGAACAGTTACTAACCCTCATTTCGGATATTTTATATTCTAAGATTTTTTCCAATGGTAATTCCCTATGTTCCGCTTTGAAAATCGACACGCAGTATTTATATAGAATACACATCATATCATTATTATTGATCAAAAAATACACTCCAACGCGCTTACGTTATTTGAATAAAAATAACGTAAGAAAGGATTGATTAAAACCATTAAACATGAGGAGGATTATAAGTGATGAGATATCGCCTTTCTAGCCCTCCTACAGTACGATACAGCCACCTTAAGAACCATTTTGCAAAAATAGTTTCTAGGACTTTTATTTTTATTTAATCATGAATTCAATAAAACTTTAAGTGCAAAAACAAAAATGATAATAGTGATAAAGTACTTATTATAGGTTTTTATAAGATAAGACATTTTGATAAAATTATCCACAGGAAGTTTCTAAGTATTTACCTTCTCCAGATATTCTAGATAGATATTCTCCAATATCTACAGTAGGTATCATATTTGTAATTAATTTACAGTATGGTTCAAATTCTAAATCCCACTAACTCCTCTTATAACTCTCTTTATCCACGGCCCTCCAATAATACATTTATTACTATACAGTCTCATAAACTTTATTAGCGAGCTGAGGGGGCGTGGTCAGCACTGCCATAGATTTTAAAGTACACTACGAGTTAAAAGTATTTCAGTCGCTAAATTTGACAAGTAACTGTCACTAAAATTAAATAGAGGTTAATATTAAGACAGTGAATTTGAAAAGTACAACTAACTGTCACTTTGAAAGGTTTTATCATAACCTAAAATAGTTGTAGATACACGCGACTTTTAACTATGCCTGTACCTAACCTTATGATTATGATTGGACCAATCTTTTCCCGCAAAAAATATTTGAAATAAAATTATTTTAGCTGACATATTTTCCGTAACGCAAAATTAGTTGGTGGAGCTGTATATAATTTTTGACCAGTAAAGTGTGTCATATATTACTCAATGGCTTACCGGGCGACACAGGGCTTGGAACACTTTTATAGCTCCATTATATATCAACATTTATCTAAATGAAATTTGCTGTGGGTTTATAGTCATATAAATTGCAATTTGTTTAACTACTTGTAAAAATTCTTCCACTTCCGATTTCGTCGGAAATAAAGTAAACTTTTGATTTTTAACAACATAACCGTTGAATTTTGGTTTGTAGCATTGAATTTGCCATAAAAAAAGTACCGGAAAAGTACTTTATTAGTTTTTCTTATCTATCATGGTTATTAGTATAATAACTTTTCTTTACGAGCACTTTATTATTTTTTTAATTTAATATAAAAACCTGCTGTAAATAACAAAAATAACTAAATAAATAAATCAAACACCTATAAACAATTCTAAAATAATGTTAAAAGCTTCAATAATCTGCTTTTTGGCAGTAGCGTCCATTTCTGGTAAGTACAACGTACTTAAATAAAAATATCTGTAATTAATTCCCAATTTAAATTTAGCCACCCCTTTACATGGAAATGGTAGAATTGTAAATGGAACCGATGCAAAACCCGGAGAAATTCCGTACATAGTAAGAAAAAAAAGCTTATTAAAATATCTTTTACTCCGCATGAAACATTTTATTTTTTCTTCAAACGTAAAAATGAATTAAGGTTAGAATTTACTTTTACATCCTAGGAGGTAAAAGCAGAACTTTAACCTTACTTATTCATAACATAATGTCGACATTTTTGACGTTTGAAGAAAACAGTACTTTTACTCCTTATAAAACAATATACTATTCTAAATTTTTTCTATTTTTTTGAAGACAATGATAAGCCAATAATATTTATAAGCTTTTTGCTTACCTTGATGTAACTTTACAGATGTATGTTCTCCATCGTACATTAATCAAAATTAATAAAAAAAGGACTTCTTTAAAACACTTGAAAAAGTCATCATAGGCGAAACGTCGATGTAAGAATAATAATGTAACAACTCCTACATAATAAAAGGATGCTTATAAATATTATTGGCTTGTCATTGTCTTCAAAAAAATAGAAAAAAAAAACCAACATAAGCCCAACCCCTATCAAAAAATACTATTCTAAAGTTATAATTTTTCATAGGTTTCTAGGCTTGTAGAATTTCACTTGGTACAAATGCAAAAGTTGTAACTTTGCCCAAACAAGATGAAGCTCCACCTGGAGACGACGATGCCGTTTTAGCAGGTTGGGGTTTAAATCACGTAGGTAATTATTATCGCAACAATTTTTAGAGTAAATTTAAAAAAATTTAGAGTGGAGGTACCGAGCAAAAACGACTAAAACGTGTCGATTTAATTGTATACACTGATGAAGACTGCTCGGCTGCTCATGGAAGCGAAGTGGATGCCAAATATCACGTATGTGGTGGTGTTCCTGAAGGTGGAAAAGGACAGTGCAATGTAAAGAAATTATAAATTTCCACCGAGTTAAAATTTGACTTATTTTTTTTATTTTAGGGCGATTCTGGTGGACCATTAGTTGCAAATGGTAAACAAGTTGGCATAGTTTCATGGTCGATAAAACCTTGTGCTGTTGCTGGTTTTCCAGGAGTATTCACTCGTGTCTCAAGTTATGTTGACTGGATTAAGGAAAAATCAAAACTTTAGACAGTTGATAATGTCAAGTTGATACATCATGAACAAGATAATAATAAAAATTAAAGGAATAAAAGTTGTAAATGTAAATTTTAAATTTTTCGATATTTTAAAACTGTATGAAATTCCCTTTACAACGATATGTCACACGTCGCAGTTATCTAAAGTTGCATTTCCATTACTGCGGTGTGCGTCGTGCGTCGTTGCGTTGCGCAATTCTACATAATAGAAAAATACTCCCTACTCTACCAGGAAAGAGATTTTTAGCTAATAATATGGATCGCAATGGAAGAGTAAATATAGCAATTTCCGGTCAACTTCTCCAATAAAAATGATTGCTTATACTCCCACTTATAAGGAAAGATTATGACAACCAATAATAATGTAAACGCGATGGAAGTCCAAAATGGCATTTCCGTCGCATTTTCTCCTATAGGTAACGGTTGTCAAGGCTCCTTCCTGATGTTTTATGTTCTAAGCTTAAAATCAAATAATTGACATTGAATATTTAAAATCGACCAATAGAATTGCGCGACGCACACCGCACTCATGGTAATCCAACTTAACCCTCCAGTGATTTTAAAATTTTTGATCCCCCGGCTCCCATATCAAGCTTAAATCGAAAATTCACGGCCTCTGATTTAAAAAGTGTTCATGAAAATCAATTTCAGGTCTAAATCATAGTAGATTGCACTAAAGAAAGAAAATCTGGGGAGAAAGAGAGCAGAATTTTTTTCTCTACGAAAACCATAGTGAATCATGGACCCCCTTGATTTCGTAAAAAATTTAAAAAAATACTGTGATGGAACTAAGGACACAGAAGCTGATTTTACCGAATATTCATACTCCTCGGACTCTCTTTGTTCAGACCCCCCGTTTGTCAGTGTTAGTCCATAGAATGTCCTCTCATGGGCGCCCATTTAGCTGTTTTGTGTATAGTAAAATATTACCTAACGGCGTCTTTACAGGCCCTTGAGTAAAGCCTTTGATATGGTAATTTATAATTGAGTTTAGAGGATTGCAAGATAAACCACTATCTGCCGTCAGGTATTTTTATTTCACTTTGCGACTTTAATAGTAGCATACGAAAGAAGATAGCACGCTCTAGCAAACATCGACTGTAAAATTCAAATAAATTGTCAATAACTTCAATAAAACGTTTCATAGCGCACCCCACCCAAAAGCTATCGCCGACTGAACTATAGTGAGAAGTCTTTATAAATGCTACCTCTAGGCTCTGACAATTGACAATCCTCCTGGTCTAACATTCACAAAAAACTTCAGATCATCAGCTTAGAAAAAAACTTGATAGATTAAAGTTTACTTTTTATACAATGGAATAGGGTAATCTGCTAATCTCGCGTTTCAGTCGTTACGATAAAGTATAAAGAATGAACAATAAGGGACCAACATGGTGGTGGTACACCAACTGACGTATGAAAAAACTTAAAAATACCTCTACTAATTAACCTATACATCTTGTGATCGATTTCTTAAGTTAGAGAAGACCCAGCTCGCAACCTTAGAAGGACTCGAAAAGTCCATGTACACTAGTATCGAAGAGTTTGTTATTCAGAATATTTATGATTTATTTTATCGAAGGCTTTACTAAAGTCAGTGTAAACTGAATCAACTTCTCGATCAACCTGCAGAAGAGCTTCCATAGACTCAAGCTGCTGTAATACAACCAATTGGTACAATTGGTCTCAGCTAACCTGTCTCTTCAATTGAAATTTGAGGATCGAAAGAGACCTGTAGGGGAGAGCGGGTACAATTGTAACAATTTTTACATTTATACGATTTTTGTAGAAACTACATGTAAAAATTAAAAAGTAAAAAATACCTGATGTAGGCCAAACATTAAGCTAATATTTTACGAAGAATAATTTTGTAGACGTTGGTCTATTGGCTAGTAATAAAAATAAATAATGTCTTAGGCAACCTGTTACAAATGTACCCATAGGTGGTACAATTGTAACAAGTATTGGGGACAAATGTAACAAAGCCTAAAAGTCTGACACGCTATTTTTTTTTTAAAACAAGGATGTGCAGATTAATAAAACAATAAAAACTGAACATGATATACATTGCATAATCAAATAAAAAAAGAAAATTCGTTTTTTTTAAATTATAAACTAAAATATTTAACTTTTAACAATTTCTAATCTCTTCGTTATCATCAGAGTCGCATTTTAAACAATAAAAATACTCCAGTCGCAGTTTATGAGCACATTTTTCGTGTGCCCATAACTAATCGTTATGTACCGATTAGTTTTGTTACATTTGTACCCCGACGACATTTTTATACTTTTGCCTCCCTTGTGAGATAAACAGAACTCTTAACGTCGGAACAATAGTGGGAGTTTTTACAGACATATCTTAGGCCTACGCCACATATAAATTCCTTAAGAAAAATATGAACATGTAAGGGCTATCCAAAAAAAAAAGAAAAATATTAAAGTTATAAAAGTCACAAAAAACAAACTTTCTACAATAACTTTGCAACTGTATAATGTAATCCACTCATATTATCATTAAAAGTAGTTCATATCACCATCATTTAAGTGTCGTAATACCAGACCTAAGGAACTGCACACAACGTGCTGACAGCTGTTGTTACATTTGTACCGCGTTACAATTGTACTCGCTCTCCCCTACATTAGCAATAGTCATTGAGCCAAATTTAAAAAAAAAACAAATAAGGCAATAGTAATCATTAATCAATACACCAGCTAATTAGGTAGTAGCCACTGACTGTTGTTATAAAAAACTACAAAGTTAAATGACTCACCGATAGCTGGCATCGAACAACAATTCTCGAAGATCACACACTCACTTATTGTATGTAATTTTTAATTCAAAAATTTACACAAAACATAATTGCACAACTAAAGGTCCCCGAAAACGCGGAAAGAATAATCTTTTAGTGAAAAGTGCTTTACCAAATGTTCAAATTGCAGCAAAAAATTGTTTCAATCCACAGAAAACTTTAAAGTACCCGATTAACAACGTTTTGGGTAATATACGTGTTGTTTAACGTTAATTAAATTAAACTATTTATTTGTAATGTATAATGTATTACATAAACATTTAACACTCTTTAAAACTTGTTCAAACACGATTTTTATCGAAATAAAATTCATAATTTTTAATTAATGCGCCATCTATTGACCAACGATCGACATACGCGCGTCACAAAAGTGCGGTAAATTTAAATTGAAGTATTTTGAATTTTAATTTTTACTAGTTTTGAAAATGTTTAAAAATGTACACGGTGTTCTTAAAAAGTGTTTACACTTATTTCTCCTATTTTTCGGTTTATCCAAAAGTAGAGGCCTAAAAGTCTAGCGTTAAATTGTTTAAATCCACAAAAAACTTTAAAGTATCGGATTAACAACATCGTGAGTGTTAATTAAACTAAACTCTTTATTTATAATTACATAAACATTTAAACACATTTAACACGCTTTTAAACACTTTATCTAAATAAAATAATTCATTTTTAATTCACGCGCCATCTATTGGCAAACGATTGACACACACGCGTCATAAAAGTGCGGTAAATTTGAATGTAAATATTTTATCAAATTTTATTTTTTACGAGCTCTCAAAATGTTTAGAAATATACAGGGTGTTATTAAAAACTGTTTATATTTATTTCTCCTAATTTTCCTAATTATCCAACAGTTTAGGCCTAGTCTAGTATTGTAATTGAAACAAAACCACCTTTAAAATTTAACGTTTTAATAAATTTTTGTAACAAAAAATAGCAAAACATTTATTAAAATCTTCTCTGCTTGTAAGTGAATCACGACAGTATGGTAGGTGTTTGTAAACGATGAGCTTTAAGGCATTCTATTGAACAAAATCGATTTCCAGAATACTCGAATGGAACTTTTCCGGAAATATCGGCTGCACAGAGAAAACATCGTGATACAACTGTTCCAGATTGATTAAGAATCCTTCTTTCTGCAGCCAACGCTCTCTGAAATTAACGTCATAAAAAGAGATTATTGGAACCTGTCTCTACTATAGAAAGTACCAGAAAAAAATAAATGCATGTTAGTTGCCCTTTTTAGAGCTTCTTAAAAATAAGTACCCATTTGGATTAGAATGAGGTCTGGACCTACATATTTTACATTTAATGCAACTCTAGGACAATTTTAATCATCCATTCAATTTTTTCTGATCTATTAACCCTTCTGCAGGTGCTTGCTGCCTGGCAAAATAAAGAGACGGAGTATTCTAGGCACAAACCATTAGACCACTCAGTATAATTATACGAACCTTTTCTCTATCGCTCAAATTTAAATATCTTTCCTTTTCACTTTCTTCTTGTTTTTTTACAGCAACAACTTTTCGCTTTTCTTTCTCCTTTTCTCTTTTAGCTTTCTTTTGGGCTCTCTTCTTTTCTAAAAGTTCTTCTGCTGTTAGAGTAGTTGTTGGTATTTGTGCCTAAATGAAATTGTGATTTAAGTCTTTGAAAAACCAAAGCCGGCATATTACCTTATTATAATTGTGCTTATCTGGAAATTCTTGTGCGAAATTTTTAAAAACGTTTCTAACTTCTTGATTTTGTGTACAACTATAAGGAGTTTGTTGCTTATTGTTTTTGCTACAAGGATCTGCATCGTTGTCAAGCAAAAATTTAACAACGTCGACTTTTTGATTAATAGCAGCTACGTGTAACCAAGTATTACCTAAATCATCTAAAACATCATTAACGCTTCGTTTGATTGTTTCGTTGTCGACACCATCTTTAGGCTCGATTTGAACTTCATCTAATAGGAATCGTAACTTTTCTAAATCGCCCAATTTTATACTTTCGCACAACTCCTTCTTTTGCTCTTCTTCCTTCTCCTTCAAACGCTTATTTTTAGATTTTTTAGGTTTTTTATGTTTGTGAGTCTTCATTTTTCGTTCTGCTGGAGTTAGAGAGTCTTCGAAAGATTGCAAACTGTCTAGAAATGAAATTTCCAGAGAGTTCGTAAACAAATCGGTTTGAATTTCTCCTAAATCGCTCACATTCGAACTGCTCGAACTAATCATCTGTGATGGAGCTGGTTGTGAGCGCTCTACAGTTTCGCGCGATTTTGAACGATGAATGTTAGTTGCTTTACTTCGTTTATCGTCTAGCTTAGGTAAAGTTTTCACAACCACATCGAGTGAATCTATTAAATATTTGAGATAACTGAAATAAGTTAGGTGTAATGGTATACTTGCCATAAACGTTTATTGTACTTAAAGCCATATGAACGCGTTTTAATTCCGTATAGGTGGCTCTTCTTGTTGAAAATGGAATGGATCTAAGACGAGGATCGAGTCTGTTTAACGGAGGAGTTTTACCACCAAATAGAACTGCTCGATTATGAGGACCCGCCGCTCGATAAATTACAAGACTGCTTTTATCAATTTCGCTCTTCCAAAGATCCAAAATTTCCCTTACGTGCTAAATTAAACGTTTAGTGAATTAAAATATCAATTAAAACATGTTTGAGCCACTCTAGGCTAACTCTTTTGGAGCGCCCCCTACACGAATCGTAACTTTATTGATTGCAATTGCGCTCTTAAAGGCGTTGAATAGTAAAAACCATAGTATAAGTATACATAGTATGCCATTCTGGTGCGCGAAAATCGTACTAGACCACGTATGACGTCAGAAGGAGTCAGGAATGACGTATACAGGTACGAACAAGTCGCGTTGATTGCAGTGTTGAGTATAAATACGGTACAAGTCGCGCTCGTCGCGTCATGTTGCCCCCCCCCTGACGTCACAAAAGTTGCTCAATGGCATACTATGTATACTTATACTACTAATGGTAAAAACGTCTAGGCTAACGTGTCTGAAGCGCCTCCTACACCAATCGTAACTTTAGTGCTTGTAATTGCGCTCTTAAAAGCGTTGAATAGTAAAAACCATAGTATAAGTATACATAGTATGCCATTCTGGTGTACGAAAATTGCACTAGACCGCGCATGACGTCAGAAGGGGTCAGCACGGACTTATGGAGGTACGAACAAATCGCGTTGATTGCAGTGTTGGGTACAAGTCGCGCTCGTCACGTCATGTTGAGCCCTCCTGACGTTACAAAAACTGCGCAATGACATACTATGTATACTTATACTATGGTAAAAACGTCTAGGCTGCATCCTCAATATCTCGAGCGATCTTGCTCATGAAATGAAGACAATTTGTCAACCTGTGCTAACACGCCATGTACTTTCCTCTATAGCTATGGTATCAATGGGTAGTTTCGTTCATTCAATTCAGCCTGCCGATTGCCATAGTGGGAATGCAGCTTTAGTTTCATTCAAAGGTTGGGATGAACTAGGGATTGAAAGAGGAACTAACTGACCTCCTTCATCCTAAAAATGCTAATTTAAACAAACCTGAACTAAAGCGTTTTCATTGTATCTTCTTAACGAAGCACCGGCACTTTTTGGTTGTGAACCACCCGAACGGCTATCTCGTGCACCCTGAGAACCACCCTGACCGGCACGAACTGTATAACAGTGAAATGTCTTGTGTAAAATTGGAATGTCGCCTTGAAATATGCCACCAGCAAAATGTCCACCTCCTAACATTAAAACAGTCCACTGGGAATTAACCGAGCAGTCTTGTATGAGTTTCGAAAGGTCATTAGTCTCCAATTCGGCCTATGAAAATTAACTGTGAATTTAATAATTATTACCTACGTTTAATTTTTACCTTTTTTTCAAACAATAGGCAACGATATAAAGAAAATACTTTATCTTCGTCGGTTTTGAGAAAAAGTTTGCCTTGTGCAAGAGCAATATTATCTAAATTATCTTCCGATTCAGAATCAGAACCTGATATACTTGAAATATCATCTAAAAATGACCCATTTAAGTAAATTTTAATACAATTAAAGAATTATGTACCAGTTTTTCCATTAAAGTCCTCTTCTGTTAATGGCTTCCTCGCTAATAAGCTTTGTTTGACGTTGTAACGATGCCAATCTAATTTACAATGTTGACGATGTGAAGCGGCGTTTGGAAATTCAACGTGACAATAGGAACACGATAGGTTTAATCCGCTACTAATCCATTTTTCGGGTTCAATAACAGGTTCTAAAAATCGACATGTTAAATTAGATGTTATTGGAAGAAGTTTTCAATCATGATATACCTTCTTTAGCGCTCAATTGTAGAAATTGGACATTAGATGAGAGCAATTTTTGAAAATCGGCGCCGAAAAGTTTTATCTGTTCCATTGGAAGTGTCTAAATAAAACAAAGAATTAGAATAATAGATTTAATTGTCTTAAGAAATACAGTAGAACCCCGTTATAACGTACCATCAGGGGCCGAAAAATTTGGTACGTTATAACCGGAAGTTCGTTATAAAAACACAATAAATAAACAAAATATTAAAATGGGACCGAAGATTTAGTCCCTTATATCCAGAAAAACGTTATAAAGGGGTACTTTATAACGGGGTTCCACTGTAGTATAATAGTGAAATAGGGAAAAATAGAGGAAATAATTAGAGGAATGCTGAATTTTTCAAGGATAAATTATTATGGCGTATATGTATAATACTTAAAAACCCTAGTCTACCCCACTCCACTTCTTACGTTGTCCACAATTTAGAATCAAAAATAAAAATGACGGATTTGACTAAATTTGATTATGCTGTATCTCCTTTTAAGTAATAATTCGATTTAAATGATTCTTTTTTAATTTGATTATAATTTAATGTGAAATTTTTTTATACTATAATTAAAAATCGCTGAGTACCCCTCGCTCCACTGCTTGCGTTGTCCACAATTTGGAATTAAAGATGGGTAATTTCACTAAACTTGATGACGCTGTATCTCCGCACGTAACAATCCGATTTAAATGATCTTTTTTTAGTTCGATAGATAATTTGATGAGTAATTTTTTCTTTTTTCGAAAATGTACAGGGAATAAAGTTAGGAGCCAATTTATCGAAATTGTCTCTTTCATTCAAAATTTTAGACAACGCAAGAGGTAGAGCGAGGGGCTCAGCAGTTTCTAAGTATACAGGGTGTATCCGAAATAGGTGGACAAACTTCAAGAGGACGTTCCTTACCTAAAATTAAGGTACCCGTGTTTTTTTGTTTTGATCAATTCCAAATTTTTGAGCGGTGTGGGAGCCTCTAACAGCGGGCCCCCTAAAACACTGCTTTAGTTTTTTGTTAACATTTTAGAAACCCTTTAACCAATTTTAATAAAATTTGGTATGGGAACTAACAAAGTGAATTAACATAAGCACCATAACCGACTTTTGTAAAAGTCGCTAGAGGGCGCTAGTTATGGGCAACTCTTGGTCTTGGCTTTTCTGCAATAACTTTTTTGACCAAAACATTTTTCAATTTTTTTATTGCATAATTAAATGTACAATTTTATTATCTAAAGAAAAGTATTTTTTAATCTTTTTCTTAAGATACACAGTTTACGAGAAAAAGACGAAAAATACAGGCCGAATGCAAAATTTTTGAACTATTTTCTCAATCAAAAGATAGTCAGAAAGCTCATTTTTGATTTTCAAAGATTCTGTTACGATTTTTAAAAAATGAAAAACTAGCTTTCCGACTATCTTTTGATTAAGAAAATGATTATTTACATAGGATTTTTACGTGCGGAGATACAGCGTAATCATATTTAGTCAAATCAGCCATCTTTAATTCCAAATTGTAGACAACGCAAGCGGTGGAGCGAGGGGGACTCAACGGTTTCTAGGTATACAGGGTTATTCAAATTCATAAAAATGTATATCACTTTAGTATTTATTTTTAATTATTGTACTCAAATAAGCTAATTTGTTAATAAAAATTAAAGATCAAGCTGCTCTAGAATTAAAACAAAAGCCGGTATAACAAAACATAAATCCATGCTTCGATTACACCTATTTTTTTTTCTTTATTTGTGTTTATTACAAAAATAAACTGAGTAAACAATGATATTAATGTTGTACTTCGTACTTCATAATAAAATCGAGAGGATCCCGAACGTCAGATATCACAATTTCAAAACCTACTTGATCTCCGCTAATAATTTTTATTAACAAATTAGCTTATTTGAGTACAAAATTTAAAAATAAATACTTAAGTGATATACATTTTTGAAATCAGCAAAAAAGGTACTATGAGATGGTCCTAAAACAAAAAATTGCGCCTATTTAAAAAACGAAAGTTGATGATGGTTCCAGAAAACCGAAACGTTTTATATCAAATGTGTTTTCGGAATCGGGTGTAGAATACAAAATGGCCGTAGAGAAGTTTTGTCAGATTTCCAAAATTTTTGATAATAAGGAAAATAAAAATAAAAAGTCAAAAAACGAAAGGTTAATTTTTTTGTCAATAGCTCAAAAACAAAAGCAGCTTGGGCATTTTTCTTTTTATATTATTAGTCGGCATAAAATTCTGCAACTTTGCCCCAATTTGACCGTTTCTCTACCTCTCCAAATAAGCGAGATCCCCATGGTGCCGGTCGAATTTGAATAACCCTGTATATGACCTAAGAATTTAACCCTGATAAATTCAGCTTTCCCCTAATTCATAGTGTTAATATCCACCATAGTATATTACCACCATGCACTAATTTTCGTTATTTCACTTTCACATAAAGCAATACAAATTAGGGCGTTAGAACCGCAATTTTTGCGATTTACTCAGTAACTGATTTTCATAGAATAAAATTTTATAAAAGAGAAGTATTCTATGAAACGTGAACTACATCTTTTATCTAGAAGTTTCTCCAACTACTTTATTAATTTCCATTTTATGGTTAAAAGGATTGAAAATGAAAATTTCGATAAATCGGCTCCTAACTTTATTCACAGTAAGTTTTCGAAAGAAATAGGAAGATAGAAAAACTTTACTCATTATGTTAGCTATCTAATTAAATCATCATTTAAATCGAACTGCTACTTAGGGACATACATTAAATTTAATCAAATCTGCTATCTTTACTTTAAAATTGTAGACAACGCAAGAGAGGAAACGGGAGGGATTCGGCGGTTTTCAAATATATGACCTAAGAATTTATCCCCGAAAAATTCAGCTGTAGAGCAAAATATCGTGTTATTCGACTGTACTAAAGGTTTTGATAACTTTTGTATTTTATTGAAGATCATAAATGATATTGAGAGATTTTGGTTGTGTAAAAATTTAAACATAACAGGATTGATAAGATTGGGAAAATTCCTAAAATATCAGGAACTTAAGTAAAAGGAAAATTAAGCAAAAAATTAACATTATGTAATACTAAAGTATTCTAGTTTATTATCTTTTTAAAAATGTTATAATTTCCTTTAAAAATAGATATATAAATTTTTTCTGATTATTATCAAACACTAGTACAAATTATTAAAACATTGTAAAAACAAATAAATCACATTAATGATATATAAATATTATACATTGCTAACATAATTTTGGTACCTAGCAAATATAATTAAACTTAAGCCATTAAATGCATTTTTGTCCTCTTTCACACTTCATGATTTTTCCCAAAAATACGATGCCTCAATAATCCAAGAAAAGAGTATAAGAAAATTAAAATGTTTCGAGGTTTTCAATATTGAAGTGTAAAATATAATAAATTAATAAATATAAATAGAATTTGTACCATAACTATTCTAAATACTATCCCCAAAGCTAAATGAATGCAATATTTAAACTTTGGAAATGTATAAGCTGCTTTTTAATGCTCATAATTACTTGTTAAGACCACTTTGAGTGTTCTTCAGCTGCTAGTAATTTTCAATTAGGTCTTTTGACAAGTAAAAATAATTACAAATAAATAAATAAATAAATCTATAGTTGAAAATACAATAAAAAAATCAAAAATTATAACTTTGTGCCCAGTTATCTACGTTCGAGCTACAAAAACTTTGTTACGTCGAGTTTTGTACAATGTACAAATTACATGTCATGCAAACCATCGAAAATAAATAATATGCTACTACAAAGCACTTTTTGTCAATAGAAATATCAAAATTGTATTCAGATCTAAAAAAGGCACATCTTAGCTACCAAAATACTGATATCAACCCACACAAAAAATAAATTACTTAAATTAACTAACTTAGTTAAAATACAAAGTGTAATCCTTGATGTACATGTAAGTGAATACAAATAATCCGATAACAATAGCAAAAATGTAATTTAAATGAAAAGTGTGCCCCGACAGTTTTCTAAAACAAAATTTAATTAACATTTAAATTGTAACATAAAAACCAACATACTTATATTTACTTGGAGAAAATGGTGTAGGTGGTTGAACACCGGGTACACTCGAATCTAAATAAACCATTAACCAAGTAATGTAAGTTACAAGAAATCCACATAATGCGGGAAACCAAAATCGACTATATTTCAACACCGTTATCCAAGCGTGCTTTACTAAAACATCCCCATCTGTTACAATACTTTCATAATCGATAATCTTCTTCTCGCTTATAACATTATAAATTGCATCGCCTAAAAAATTTAAATTTATACAATCGATGTAAAGTTATGCAATAAGTACTGTATAGATAATAAAATTATACTTACGATTGTTATACAATATTTTGCTACATAAGACACTTAAGGATAGTAATAGGCCCAAAACGGCCAACTTCCACTCACTGATAACAATTTCAGCTTTGCTATTAACGTTACGACGTGGTGTTTCGTCTAAATCGACACCATTGAAACTTAATTTTTGACGAAACATCTTGCCTTTATTACAATTCCGTTTTAAATTTTATAAGTTACTAATAATAAACATACCTTAAATAAGATTTATGTAGAGAAAGTTTTTTAATTTACTCCGAAGTGTGATACATAACCTAAATTTTTTGACACTAACTATTTGACGTTCAAACTTAACAACGTGAAAATTACTGTTAGTTACTAATTTGAAAAAATTAGCGCTAATAAATTTAAATTGATTGTTAATTATTTATTTAGAGTTTTTTGATTTTAAATTTAATTATTTGTATTACTTAAAATTAATTTTGGAATATTCGCGCCAAAATTGTAATTTTAAACTTTTTAGTTTAGAAGCGCTCGCAAATTTACTTTTGGCGTTTGAATATTTCCAAAAATTCGCATAAAATAACGCTATTTATCTAAATTATAATTTTATTCATCATTAATAAGTAGAAAAAACTCGTTTAATATCGAATTCATCAAACATCTGTCCTGCTGTTCATTTTTTAATTTGAAAGAAGTAGACGGTTTAAAGACCTCATGGGGTTTCAAAATTCTTTTCTCTAATTTTTATGTAATGAAATTTTTCAAAAAGCATCCTGTGCAATTTTAAAATAATTTTTTAATTACAATAGTTTTTAATATTTCTAATTAATTATAAACTGTTTTTATTCGTAAATTATAAATTTCCGATCTATTACGAACTAACATACGACTAACTGTCGTTGACCGTACGTGTGTGGTGTGCGAACATGTATTTGGAAATATATTTCAAGTGAACGTGAACAACACAATAAGTTTTAACAGTTTTGAATCATCGGAGGGAGATATGAGTTGTTAAAATAACTGTGCGTTATTTCTGTGATAAAAATATTATTTTTGAAAAAAATATATTGAACAAACAAAATGGCAACATATAAGGAAGTCGGGGTTGGCGATTTTGTTTTAATGGACAAAATTGATATTGATAATTTTATGAATAACCTGCAACTCAGGTAAGTTCAAAAGAAATACATAACAATTGCTTAATAAACTAACGCAAAGGGGCGTGTCAAAGAAATTTTGTTTTATTCAATCGTTTTTTTTTTAAATATTCAACCGGCAAAATTTTGACACATGAGCAGGTGAAAATAAAAACGTGGAATTTTGCTCTGCAACTTGACATTTAGCAAAATGTTAAAATAAAGGGTCGTAGACACTTGAAGAGGAGCGATTTTCTATTGAATAAAAGCAAAAAGTTTGAAAATAATTCAATTGTTTTAATTTCAAAAACCACTCGATTTCCAAAATTTTTGAAAAATTCCTCAAGAACCCCATACAATGCGATTGATGGTCTTCGTTCACGAAATCGCTTAAAATTTAAAAGTTTTAATTTCTAATTAAATCACGATTATATTAATCGCTTAATAATTAGTTGCGCCTATAAATAATAAAATAAGTGTTATTACAGCATTTTGTACTTGCTAATATTTAATTATATCAAACTTCAAGTGTTTGTAATCTTTAAAGAACGATAAAAGTGTACTTTATTAGCTATTAGATAATTAAATAAAAATTGTAGAGCATCAACTTTTCTAAAATTGAAGATTTTATAATTTCTTTCTCTAATTACGCTACAATTTATTGTAAAAAGTAATGAGGAAGAACTAAAAGAATTTACTTGTTAGTTGTTAGAAATCGAAAGTTTCTAATGGATTTCCTTTGTGACAAAGTTCATATAACTCGTGTTTATACCTCAAAGCGCCCATACACACCTAATTAACCTTCTAAAATTAAATTACTTAAGGTGAATTTTTTTAGGTGAAGGACCTATTTACTCTAGTCTCTTTTTGTACGATTTTTTTTTTAAATAATGTATTTTAAAACGCCTCCATGAATTCTTTATGAGTCATCGTATTCTGAGCTCATCCAACTTATTATTCACTTTTACTTATTAACGTCTATCAAAAAAGTCAGGTCTTATTAAAGAAAATTGATTTTTAATTTAATTTTGTTTGTATTTAGGGGACACGTAGATTTTCCTCAAATAAAAAATGACGTGCGAACGCACGAGGTGATTTTTCGTCAATATCTCTGACTTACATCCTGTCTTTCCCCAACTTTAATCATTATTTGATTTGTTTATTTCTAACGATTTTTTTCTACTACTTTAATGAGTTAATTTTTTCCCAAGCCTTAATAATTAATTGCAAGTACAAACGAGCAAAAAAAATCACGTTGCAAGAGAGAATTTTCAAAAAAATAGGTAAAGATTAATCAGACACGTTCCTTCAGTAGTTGAAATAAATTAAAAATGAGCTGTAATATAACAATTTCCTGTCTTAAAGTATTTACAGCTGGTTGACTTGTACTTAAAAGTTCTCACTATTTAATAATGAGAGTTGTTAAAGAGCGTCTATTTACAATAATTAGCCAGAAGTTAAAAGCATTTGTACAGCCCATGTCTACATTTACATCCCGATGGTAGTCCTGAAAGAAAATTTATTATTTTTAATAGTCATTTGATTATTTGTCGAATTTTAAGCCCGCTACAAATGCTCAGACTATTTCTACTGCGGCAGGAGCATCCGTAGATCATTCATACGGCTTGCGCAGTTTTCGAAGTGGTGCACATCGGCCTGAGATGAATAAGTTTTTACGTAATAACATCTTGATGCAGAGTCTGTCTTAATTTGTATTGCCTTACCTCCCTACCCCATATACGAGGCTTTAGGGGCAGCAGTATTACATAAGGGTGTCTAAAACAATTTTAAAAGAAGGCAACGCGAGATGAGCTCAATTTTTAAACCCTTCGGGTTTACCACTATTTAGGGGTGAAAAATTCAATTGTTTCATTTACATGTTCTCAGGACTACGTTACGTTATTGACGAATTTTAAGCCCGCTACAAATGCTCAGACTATTTCTACTGCGGCAGGAGCATCCGTAGGTCGTTCACACGGCTTGCGCAGTGTTCGAAGTGGTGCACATCGGCCTGAGATGAATAAGTTTTTACGTAATAACATCTTGATGCAGAGTCTGTCTTAATTTGTATTGCCTTACCTCCCTACCCCATATACGAGGCTTTAGGGGCAACAGTATTACATAAGGGTGTCTAAAACAATTTTAAAAGAAGGCAACACGAGATGAGCTTAATTTTTAAACCCTTCGGGTTTACCACTACTTAGGGGTGAAAAATTCAATTGTTTCATTTACATGTTCTCAGGACTACGTTACGTTATTGACGAATTTTAAGCCCGCTACAAATGCTCAGACTATTTCTACTGCGGCAGGAGTATCCGTAGGTCGTTCACACGGCTTGCGCAGTTTTCGAAGTGGTGCACATCGGCCTGAGATGAATAAGTTTTTACGTAATAACATCTTGATGCAGAGTCTGTCTTAATTTGTATTGCCTTACCTCCCTACCCCATATACGAGGCTTTAGGGGCAGCAGTATTACATAAGGGTGTCTAAAACAATTTTAAAAGAAGGCAACGCGAGATGAGCTCAATTTTTAAACCCTTCGGGTTTACCACTATTTAGGGGTGAAAAATTCAATTGTTTCATTTACATGTTCTCAGGACTACGTTACGTTATTGACGAAGCCCGCTACAAATGCTCAGACTATTTCTACTGAGGCAGGAGCATCCGTAGGTCGTTCACACGGCTTGCGCAGTTTTCGAAGTGGTGCACATCGGCCTGAGATGAATAAGTTTTTACGTAATAACATCTTGATGCAGAGTCTGTCTTAATTTGTATTGCCTTACCTCCCTACCCCATATACGAGGCTTTAGGGGCAGCAGTATTACATAAGGGTGTCTAAAACAATTTTAAAAGAAGGCAACGCGAGATGAGCTCAATTTTTAAACCCTTCGGGTTTACCACTATTTAGGGGTGAAAAATTCAATTGTTTCATTTACATGTTCTCAGGACTACGTTACGTTATTGACGAATTTTAAGCCCGCTACAAATGCTCAGACTATTTCTACTGCGGCAGGAGTATCCGTAGGTCGTTCACACGGCTTGCGCAGTTTTCGAAGTGGTGCACATCGGCCTGAGATGAATAAGTTTTTACGTAATAACATCTTGATGCAGAGTCTGTCTTAATTTGTATTGCCTTACCTCCCTCCCCATATACGAGGCTTTAGGGACAGCAGTATTACATAAGGGTGTCTAAAACAATTTTAAAAGAAGGCAACGCGAGATGAGTTCAATTTTTAAACCCTTCGGGTTTACCACTATTTAGGGGTGAAAAATTCAATTGTTTCATTTACATGTTCTCAGGACTACGTTACGTTATTGACGAAGCCCGCTACAAATGCTCAGACTATTTCTACTGAGGCAGGAGCATCCGTAGGTCGTTCACACGGCTTACGCAGTTTTCGAAGTGGTGCAAACCGGCCTAAGATGAATAAGTTTTTACGTAATAACATTTTGAAGAAGTTTATCAGTTCATTTATTTATTCTCTTGATGCAGAGTCTGTCTTGATTTGTATTGCCTTACCTCCCTACCCCATATGCGATGTCTAGGGGTAGGAGGTAGCGGTATTACATAAGGGCCTTTAAAGCAATTTTTAAAAAAGGCAACGCGAGATGACATCAATTTTTAAACCCTTCGGATTTACCATTATTTAGGGGTGACAAATTCAATTGTTTCATTTACATGTTCTCAGAACTACCTGCAGTTACCTCTAAAACCCGATGAAAATTGAAATATACGTAAAATTACGTTTAAACTATTATATCGATGTGCTACTATTTTAAAAAGTATGCGTATGTTATCACAGTCTATTGCGAAATTTATATGTAATTTATACGTGCAGGTACATTCGATAGCAATTACACGTAATTTTATGTCTCTATGGTGGCATATTACATAACATTGATGTCAAGCTAAAATAATCCCTCACTAGCGATCAACTGCATGACCGCCCTATTTTTACTAAAAATTGTCAAATAAGGCATTTGCGGGTGAAATTTGGGACAATTCCAGAAAATCGAAAATCTTAATTGATTCGAAAAGCATAATAAAAAAGAAATTGAACGTTTATGGTATTTCTAAGTATTCTTGATTGACTAAGGCCCGATTGCACCACTTTCCCTTAACTATTACCTAAAATTAAGTGAGTTTTTTTGTTCCACAAGTAATTTAGTTGCCCTGAAAAAAAATGAAAAAACTGTCACTTAACAAAGTTAGGTGATAGTTTGTTAATAGTTAAGGGAAAGTGGTGAAATCGGGCCTCTGAACCTCAAATTAAAGAACCAATTTTTTATGTTATCTAGAGATGAAGAGAGACGGTGTCAGTTTGCTTACAATAGTGTTGCACACACAAGCTGCTTTTGATTTATTTACAGTCGGTACTATAAAGTCCCTGATTAATTTAGTTCGACATTAAATTTAACATGGAACTATTGATTTGTTCTTCTAATTAATAATCGTAATTCTGATTGACTAATTTTCTAAACGTACTCATCTACTCATACATAAGAAATATTTCCGAAAATATTTCTTGGTAGCCATTTTTTCTCCGATATCAGAGAGGAAACGTTTCTAAAACTCCGTGTACGATTAACTTTAAAATGGACGAAGTTCAGGCACTGATTTGGGTGTCGATTTAAAACTTTCGAAAGAAATTAATACGAAATGTGATAGAACTTTTCCTCCCCTCAGGGTGAAAAATTCGATTTTCTCTTTGGGCATCACCTAAAGCTGATAGAGCGCTCTTTTACCATCCTCTTATCGTACCGTACCACCAGGTACGAATGGTAAATTTTGGGACTACTATAGTTCGAGGACTGGATAATTACTTTTTTTTTGTTAGTAATTAAATTAAATTTAGAAAAACGTTAATTTTACAGGTGGCTTACGTTGAAAGTATTTAATTTTAATAATTTTCATAAAAGATGAAATTGATAACAGTAATTTTTAAATAAGAAAATAGTATAAGCGTAAAATTAAAACTACTTATTTTAATATAAAATGTTTAATTGTCTGTAAATAACAACATTAGAGTTAATTTAAAGTACTACAAAATATGTTTTCGGTTTTTTTATAAATAAATTTAAAAGAGATTAAGGATTTCTCCAATTTTGATTTTAAGGGAGGGGGGTCTGGAAACAATAATGCTCCATTTCCTATCCTATTTAACAGTTTGTTCTTTTCTGCCACCATTCTCTCTACAACTCGAATTAAAATATTTAAAAAGGAGCTTGTGCTTTGCCTCCCTTCTCTGTTCACCCATGTGGAGGAAGTGACCGTAAGATCGATCCCCACAGCTCCCCAGGTCCTCACTCAAGTATTCTGAAGGAGAGGTCTAAAGATTAGCAATAAAAATTAGGATATTATTCGGGAGCAGAGCGATTCTTACAGCTTTGCGTGGCCATAATTATGTAACTTATTGATGGGTTTTAAATGGGACATCAATGAGTTTATGGTAACGAGTATGCACTCTCAGTGACAACCCTCGTGACCTTACTAAAATAAAACAATCCCTAAGATGAATAAACGCAGGATTATTGGGCCAGCATCGTATAGAGAAGACTTTTTAGAGCCATTCCTTGCCCATTATTCTATCTAGAGCAGTGTTTCCAAACCTTTTTTTATGCCATGCCGCAGCTAAACCTTTCTACAATTCTTATGCCCGTATGTAACATATGCATAATTTTTAATATTCAATTGTTCATTGAAGAAACTCTGGACGAGTCCAGTTTTGAATTGCCTCCTTGTTGGGAAACACTGATCTAGAGCAAAATCACAACATCAAAAAGTCCTAGTAGTGTGATGCGATACTATTTACATTCAAGAAGTTGTTGTTCTTCATAAATTCACAAAAACATATACAGGATACATAATTTTAAAAAATTAATATCGATGACTTCACTATCCTGGGGACATTGTCGTCAAACAAATGAAAAGTAGGCAATGAAATAGCCTCGAAAAGGTATGTGTACCATTTGGGTTATTTGGGCCATTCAGAAGCCCTAATGAGACGTACCTATAATAGGTAACCTCACAAATGTTATTTTTATTTCAATTTTACGTTTTTTTATCAGACTTGTATGCTCAGGTAGGTGAAACTTTTCAATACTCGATGAAATAGTCACTGATAGTTTATCTGCAAGGTTTATTTGTTTTAAATTTTTTTTTAATTACTACACGCCGATACTCGAAGTGATTAGACATTTTTGTTTTACTTGCTAGAGAAACAGGGCCATATTATGCACTAGGCTGACAAGGCTAAAGCCTAAGGGGCCTTTTGCAGAAATAGCCCTAATAAATATTACCATTTTGCACCAATTTAAAAAAAAATGTCCCCCAAACTCCCCGCCTCGAGGGTGGTACACTACGACCCAACAAAATTCTCAGGTGGTAATTAAATAGGCACCAAATCTGTAGTAGCCTATAGGGCGCCAAACAGACGTAATCCAGCCCTGTAGAAAAATAATGTAAAAGAACAACGTTATTGGTTCTCTCAATGGATGGACAATCAATTTTTTTGTAAATTAGGCCATGTTGATGCTATTAATACCTGGATTGATCCCTTATAAATTTTTTAACTATCTAGGTCGCTATTTTAATCCATATTTTACTATTGAAACTATACACGATATAACTTAAAATCAATTTGTTAAAGCGATCACAATAGATGAAGGATGTTAAATGAGACTTTCAAGCTATGTAAAATTACTAAGGTGTTGTAATACCGACTTGGGCGATTAAATAAATGCTTTTGAGATAGTAATACCAAATATGGAACAATGGAAACAAACTCGCTTTTAAATTTAGAATTTACTCATTAGCACAAAGATAAACTTCCATTATGAATTAGGGTAAAGATTAATTTTTTTTAAACCCGTTGTTGCTCTTTCTCTTTTCAATAGTGGATATACAGTGCAGAAAACTTCAAAATCTCAAAAGTTGCCATATTTGGGAAGCCATTTTAAAATTTTCACATAATCAGCAACACAACACACGCAACATTAGATTTTTTTAAAGCAAAAGGGGTGAGTTCATTATTTAATTAAGTGTCAAAATTGGTTATTTATTGTTCGCCATTTTGAATCCGCCATTTTGAATCCACCATTTTGAAATAGTTTTTTACTTGTTTTAAATACTTAATAAACTTGAATAAATACCAAATACTTACCTACATTGTTTATTACTATCAAATAAAGTTTTATTGCTTCGTAAAGATTTCAAAACGCAGAATTCTTATTTTTATGTCTTTTTATATCAAAATATGGCCTTGCAAATAGTACCTTATGTACTAAATACGATCAATAAAAATCGTTAATTGCAATCGAAATCGTTTAATTGCAATCGAAATCACTCATTTCTATAGAGAATATTAGTTTTGCATATTATAAAAAAATATTTCAGCCATTTTAAATCCGCCATTTTGAAATTTATAATTCGTTACTTTAGATACGCAAATAATAACCTTTTTTTTACTCACATGTTACCAATAACTTAACCAGCTTAAAAGTTTTGTTCAACTCGATATACATCCATCAAAGTTATTTACTTAATATCCACCATTTTAAATCGGCCATTTTGAAATTTAATATTTTTTGCTTTAGATGCGTAAGCAATAGTTTAATCGGCTTCGATTTTATGTGCATTATTTGTTTAAAAACAGCTATTTTAAATAGATATCAAACAGCAACTATTGAAACACCCTGTAAATTTTAAAAATGTTTAAAATTCACGTGGGAAACGCCCTTTACAAACATAATAAAAACAATTGACAAAAGTCCTCCTTGCTTACTTCTCACACATATTACAACATGTTCTTCACCTCGAAAGAGTTCACATAAAAGTTAATTAGCAAATTGGCAAACAAGCAATTAGTTGTTAGTTTGATATAGTTAATAAACGTGAGCGAGCATTAGATTTATTTTTGTACTTGTGACTAATTAGTTACTTAAGAAAAATCAATCATCGCTTTACTTACATCACTTTATTAATAAAAATGGTCATTAAAATTAATTGATGGATTAATTCCGATATACAGGGTGAGCAACAATAGCGGTCGCCTCTTTGAATCAGTTTGAATTTGGTGCGCGGTTGTAATGGGGATTTTTATCAGGTTAAGTTGGCAACAGCAATTGGAAATGTCTGTTGCTGTCGTGTTGCTGTTGTGCTGTTGCATTTTTATCCCCACTCTTTTTTTATACGTCACTAAACGTAATATAACAACGTCAAATGTTGATGCAAAGCGTTTGTAGTGGCACCAATGATAATTTATCGAATTTGCGGGAAATTCAAACGTACCTACGTTTCTAGCACACCCGGTATAACAAGGTTAAAGACACTATAAATAAATATTATTAAACATTTAGCTCGAGATAATTATTTTATACCTTGAGTTGAATGAAAAATTACTTAATTTACGTAAAGTGGGTTGTTGTTAAAAATATCTTTGTGTATTCAATTGTTTTTTTTATGTAAAGAGAAAAAGCATGACACGTCAATAGTTACAAAATTAGTACAAAAGGTTAAAGGTTATTAAAAGATGCAATTATTTTTGAATATTTATAAGCTCGCTGAGACAAACAAGAAAGCTGAAGGAGTGTGGCTAGAACTATAATAGGTTTTAAGGTACACAGTATAGTTTTACAATAAATAAATGATTTTTATGGCTTTAGTGGTAACTAACTGTAAAATCAACACAAAGAAGGGTTTACAATCTTTAAAGGACAAACCACCTCATACTTACTATTTTAAAACTGCCCAAGGCTTGAAAAACAGGGTTGTTTTAAGAAACATTTGTCTACGACAATACTAACATTATTCACCGACAAGGTGCAGCTAAGCCACGCCCAAAATAAGCGCGTCATATTCGAATAGAAGTTTTCTGTTAGTCGAATTTTGAAAATGTGATTTACAACATTCACACAAGAGTTGACATGCGTCAACCTTATTTGACAGAAATTTGTAGGGAGTGGCATAGCTGCATCTTGTCGATAAACATTGTTACCTGTCACTTTGTATGTACTTTCTTGTCGGCTCTTATTTGAAAAGTAGGGCTGTTCTTAAAATACTTATGAGTCAAAGTCATAAAAACCTTTTATTTATTGAAAAACTCTACACTACAAGTAAAAATTAGGTATTTAACGTATTTGAATATGTATTTTGATTACGTTAGTGTCATTAAAATTGTTTTGTCGGGAGCAGTCTAATACCAATAACATTTGTGATTCATCAAACGTCTACTGTGATTAAGTGATTCATATAAATTTTACAAATTGACGATTCTATCTCTAAGAGTTGTTAATAAAGTTGGGGCAGGTCATTTAAACAATAATTGAATGTAAAGTCACGTGTATATCTTTTGGCCACCCCGGCAATACGTTAGCACGAATCGTGGGTGCAATCTGTCTGCCTCTATGTCTATTGTATTGTATTGTACTCAGGGGTCGATTGACTTCTAAGCCTTACAGAACTGCGACCATTGTTGATCTTTTGTTCATAACCCTACTCGTAGTTATGTTCTCAGGAATTCAATCTTACCAGCGAAGCATAGAATGTCTCTGAAAAGTTTTCTTTACACTTCTTCAGGCGTCAACTGGGCCCGCCCCAAGTGTTCCAGCCTAAGCCGAGCCAGTGCATCGCAATTGCAGAGAATGTGTTCAGCGGATTCGATCTCCGATTCACAGAGTCTGCATATGTCACTATTCTCCAGTCCCAGTTTTTTGAGGCGGTATCTCACTGAGCAGTGTCCAGTAAACAGACCCGTGATGAGTCTGATTTCGTTCTTTCATAATAGAAGAAGCTTTTTAGTATTTGTGGTCTCGAGTACTCAATGAATTTCTTCGACTGTCTTTGTCCTGGTGCGTTGTTCCAGTGAGAATTTTTGTTGTCGGTTTCCCATTTTTGAATCTCCGCCTTTCTATGTGTTTAAATAGTCCACAGAATGGTTCGGGTTCGATCGGGAGGGCTTTTGAGCCTGCTCTAGCTAATTCATCAGCTATTTCGTTTCCTTCAATTCCCTCGTGATCCGGCACCTAATGACTGGCAATTTTGTTGTCCCTTACAAGAGTTTTGAGGGATTGTGTGCATTCCCAAGTGGATAAAGACTCAAACCTATTGGCTTTGAGTGTCTTTATCGCAGCTTGACTATCAGAAATTATGTAGACTTTTTTGTCTTTTCAATTCCTTCGTGGGCATTCTCGGGCACAGATCTGTTGCAACAGTTGCAGCTTGCATAATTTAGGGATGGGTTCCTAAGGCTATTGATGCCCTATACTGCTCCCAGGGAAGGCTGAGCCTTCCCTGCTCAGTTTTAGATCCATCTGAATAACAGATGGATGAGTTTGGTTCCAGTTGTATTGATTGACTTCTAACAGTGTTGCGGTCCTGAATGACCACCTGGAACGGTGTCTGGGAGTCAAACACTCTTGGAATGACATCCCAAGGGTTTTTCAAACAATTCTGGCTGTAGAAAGTCCAGGATCTTTAGGTGACTTGTTCTGTCACTCAGTTTGAATTTCTTGCTATGTGCAATTTTTGTGGCGGTTTGAAGACCCTCCATCTTCACCCGTAAGTGAGGTGTATGTCTAAAAGGTCAGGTACGTTACAAAGGTATGTCTAGTAGGTCTAAAAGTGCCTCCATAGCTGGAGTCGGGATTTTTCTCGCGCTTGAGTACTGATGATAAAGAAACAATCGTCATGACTTAATACCACCTCTGATCGATATATCATGAAGAACAAACCAACGATAACTTTGAGCAGATCTGACGTGTGTTGGAATTTTGTATATAAAAATCACAATTTGTGTACGATGTGTATTATAGTTGAGATTTCTAAAAATAATATCATCACTTTTGATGTAGAAGTAAGAAATAATTTAAACACATGTGCGTATGATACAACAAACCACATTTATTTATTATACTGAAGCGGAAACGGCATCACTTTCGAGGTTTCATTATCATTGAGTAGTTGAGGTCGAAAAATTACACCGTTCCATTAAAATATTGTACTCCAAAATATTAATTGGAAGCTTATCAATGACGTCAAATTATTAAACAAGAAAGTTTTTATCGTAAAATTACGTAAAGTAACTCTGTCTCTAAATTTTATTAATTTGTTGAGTCTCAGAGCTTTAGAAAGCAAAATTGCGTTATAAAACGCCTAGGTGAAGCTTTATATGGGCGCATAAGTAGTTGACCAATATACTAGGGTAGGGTACCACTTAAAAAAATCGCCCTGTAGGTATAGTCATGGTTGAATGTTGACATTCTATTTGCTTAAAAAAAGTCTCAACTACCTGAACTTTGACTATTAGTTAACTAGAACTTCTTAGGCCCGTTTGCACCACTTTCCCTTAAATTTAACTTGTAAGTAGTTAAAATTGTCGTTGCTTAGAATACGCCTATTAACAAGTCTACTGGAGAACAAATTTCGTTTGTAGTTAGTAGTTAAGCGAAAGCGATGCAAACGGACCTTAGACAGCTAGAACAAGGTGGTTTATTACTTTTGTAGTCATGGACCTTAAAAATGAATCGTTTAGAACTTCACTATTAAATCTCATAGTAAAATCCTCTTAGTCATCATGATTATGTTCAACTTTTATGAAAGAGCGATGCTCTATCGATTTTAGGATTTCAAATGGGAAGAGTTTGGCACAGTGCCAAAATGTCAATTTAATATTTAAAAAAAGCTTTAGATTGATAATTCTAACAATATTTATTAACGTTGACAGCCTTTAAGTGTCGTTTATTACTTTTATAGCAGGAAATTAATTTTTAATGCTACAGAACCGGCTTTAACAATTTTTCAAAATAACTAACTCAATTTTTTTAATTTTCAGGTTTAAAAATGGAAAAATTTATACTTATATTGGCGAAGTGTGCGTATCTGTAAACCCATATCGTACTATGAACATATACGACTCCAAACATATAAATCAATATAAAGGTAAGAAGTTCCATTTTTTGCGGGCGCGCTGTCCCGTTTACTCGCCAGTTACGAATAAACTACGATAGTTATCGGGATGCGACTTAGGCAAACTATTGCAAATGGATCATTCTATGATGTCACAAAGACACATCCCAATATTTCAATCCGATTTTAAAATATTAGCAAAATAAATTCGTATTCGTCCAGGGAACTATAAACCACTCTGTATATCCATATCTTGATCATTCGGCCTTTTAAGGTACAAATGGATCTGTAAAGGGAGGAGGACAATAGGTTTTTGATATTTCGAGAAACCTGTCAAACAATCTTGATGAGATTCGGTTAAGACACTTTCTAAAGGCGCGTCCACACTATGCGAATCTGCAGTGGAATGTATGCCGATTGGTATAGTGTAGACGCGCCTTTAGCCAAAACATACAGATCCATAATCAACTGTGCCTGTGCCCCTCATAAGCTAATCGTTCTAAACTGTAGAGAGTCTACAGGGTGTTCAAAAATTCCGTGGTTTAATAAAAAACATTTTAGGAAGAGAATTATTTGAAAATCCTCCACATATATACGCCATTGCCGATGCTTCGCATAAAGTAATGAAACAACAAGGTCGAGATACCTGTATCGTAATAAGTGGTGAGTCAGGGTCCGGTAAAACAGAAGCTTCGAAGATAATTATGAAATATATAGCGGCCGTCACAAATCAAGGTATTTTCGTGACTAAAAAAGCGTTATCTTCGACTAACAAATATTTGCAATAATTTCAGGTGGACAAAAAGAAATCGAACGAGTCAAAAATGTACTTATCCAATCAAATTCAATTCTTGAAGCGTTCGGCAATGCTAAGACCAATCGAAACGATAATTCGTCTCGATTTGGTAAATATATGGATATACATTTCGATTTCAAAGGCGATCCCATAGGCGGACATATTAATAAATATTTATTGGAAAAATCGAGAGTTATTAATCAACAAGCGGGTGAAAGGAATTTTCATTGTTTTTATCAGGTTTGTTGATTTTATTTTATTTTTCCGTTATCAGAATCACTTAATTATCGGAGAAGATAAAAGTTTATTATCATTTTCAAGTCCTAAAATTAATAATAATTCTAGTTATTTTATGCCCGTATCAATCATAAATTACATAAGTTTTTCTGTCACAATAAATCAATCGATCGTAAGCTGTGATTAGCGATGAAAATCAGTGGCGTACGTCTTAAACAAATGCATTATGTTGACTATGGGCGTGGTCACTTACGTCATGCTTCGGAGAGGGGATATGTTTTTCATTAGCTAGTACGTTACGTTTGGGAGACTGAGATTTTTTTAAGTCAGAGAGGCAAACTTTAGCCATGGTTTAGGAAATCTAATAAAAGTCGTCGTTTTACAGCTTTTGACTGGAGCAAGTGAAGATTTGTTGAAAAAATTACATCTTAATCGTAACACGAACAATTATTATTACATAAAGCAAGGTCAAGCGTCTCGAGTTGACTCTGTTAACGACAAAACCGACTTCAGAGAAGTCTCCATGTCTCTCCACACTTTAGATTTTACAAATACAGACGTCGAAACTTTATGGAGAGTGGTCGCGGCCATTTTGCTTTTGGGAAATGTGGAATTTAAAACTGATGGTGATAAGTTGAAAATTAAAGATACTAAAATCGCACAAAACGTTTCTAATTTATTAAATGTTTCCGAAAGTTCTCTAACTGCTGCTTTGTGCGAACGCGTCATTGCCGCTCGCGGTGATATCATGAGGAAGGAACATACAGAAGTTGAAGCTTTTTACGGAAGAGATGCGCTCGCTAAAGCTATTTATGATAGGTTATTTACCTGGATAGTTGAAAAAATCAATTCGGCCATAGCTGTCGATAGTAATAGTCACAAAGCTTACAGAAGTTCTCTAATCGGAGTCCTCGATATTTACGGTTTCGAAATCTTCGATAATAACAGTTTCGAACAATTTTGTATAAATTATTGTAATGAGAAGTTACAACAATTATTCATAGGTGAGTTAAGGCTCTTCCACACACACAGGCCTTGCCTTCCGGTTTGGTCTGTACAGGCGGCCTGAACGCTGTCCAGACGCTCCTGTTTGGCCTGTGCACTTGTGCAGACCAAACAGGAAGGCAAGCCTTTGTGTGTGTACGGGCCATTACAAAAATTGCATTTTTTGACTTGGATGACGTTAATTATTTTTTAGAGCTCGTTCTAAAACAAGAACAAGAAGAATATCGTAGAGAAGGAATCGAATGGAAAGACATCGACTATTTTAACAACCAAATTATTTGCGACTTGGTAGAAGCGCCTCATAGGGGAGTTTTGGCAATTGTGGACGAAGCTTGTCTAAATGTTGGTAAAGTAACGGACGAGTTGCTTTTAGAAACGATGGATAAAAAATTAAAAGACCACAAACATTACACATCGAGACAACTTAAACCCACAGAAAAGTCGCTTAAACATAAAGTTAATTTTAGAGTAACGCATTATGCAGGAGATGTAACTTATAGTATTCTTGGTTTTCTCGATAAAAACAAAGATCCCCTATTTCAAGATTTTAAACGTTTACTTTACAATTCTTCCGATTCAAATCTTAAACAAATGTGGCCTGAAGGTGCTCAACATATATTAGAGGTACGTAATAATTTTTTCGAGAGGTCTCGGGTTCAAATCCCAACAGGACTCGCTACAGGGTGATTCCTTTAAGTGAAATGTTGGTACTACTTAAAAAATCACCCTTTATATCAGCATAGCATGGCGTTCATAACCAGTGGCAATAATAGGCCGTCACAAGCGTAGTGCTAGCCACACTACATTAATTATAATGTTATTTTTCGTTCTTACAGACAACGAAACGACCACTAACTGCCGGTACTTTATTTAAAAATTCGATGTCGGCTTTAGTTCAAAATTTAGCCAGCAAAGAGCCCCACTATGTGCGCTGTATTAAACCAAACGAAATAAAATCGCCGACTGTATTTGACGAAGAACGCGTACGTCATCAAGTTAGTTATTTGGGGCTTGTCGAAAATGTACGAGTGAGGCGAGCAGGCTTTGTTTACAGACAACGATACGATCGTTTTTTGAAACGGTTTGTTTGAAAGTAATTCACAATTCGCCTTTTGTTAATTGAAAATTTATTTTAGGTACAAAATGATATCGCAGTTCACTTGGCCAAACTTCCGTTCGGGTACCGATAGAGACGGCACTAAAGTAATTATGGACGAACATCGATTTAGCAACGATGTTAAATATGGTAAAACGAAAATATTTATTAGATCGCCAAAAACTTTATTCGCGTTGGAGTCGGCGAGAAATGAACTTATTCCAGGAATCGTTACACTTATACAAAAAGTTTGGAGAGGTAATTATCGTTATAACTTATTTAAGGGTACGCACATGCCGAAAATGCATTCATCTTTGGCTTGGTCGTACTTTTTAGGGCCCGGGCGATGACAGCCTTCGATCTAGATTTTCATAAAGTTTTGTACAAGTGGTTAGCAACTCGGACCCCAAGGAGATGTTCTAACACTCGTGTTATAATTTTTTTTGTTCCTATTCTCTAAGAATTTGGGTCTGATGAGTTAAGACCTCTAGATTAGATCAAAGACCATATGGTGGTAAGGTCCCGTTTTTGGGGTTTTTGCTTATATCTCGAAAACGGTGGGTTCTAGGGGAAAAATTATTCTAAGCAAAACGAAAGCTTATCCCTACAAGATTATTTCTATTAATTTTTTCTTTATTCCTTATAGTTTTTGAGATATCCGCCCGCAAAAATCGTCAATCTATGAAAAAAAATCTGCCACACGCTTTTCGTCTTTTGCCAGTAGCTCGATTTTTGCGGGTGGATATTTAGAAAACTATAAGGAATAGAGATAAAATGAATAGAAACAATCTTGTAGGAAATTTGATAAGCTTTCATTTTCCTCAGAGTAATTTTCCCCTAAAACTCGCCTTTTTTGAGATATAAGCAAAAAGCTCAAAAACGTTTCGAAAATTGGCCTGACGGTTTGTACTTTCTGCTTCCTAAGTTTTCCCCATTTTGCCAGTGTTGCTGGATCCATCATATCTAGCCAATGTGACCATACCTTCCGTTTGACATTTTTCCCGTTGCCCCAGTTGTCCATGCTGTGTGATTAGTTTACCAAGTGATGCATGCAAAATGTCTGTTTATTGATCTTGTTTGTCTCTGTTTGTTTATGCCACTTCTATCTATGAAGATCATCTCATCATCAATCTGTCAATCTCATCTATCAGTCTCACATTATGTCATATCATATCATCTGTAAATCTCATCTGTTATTCCATCTCGTCGATCAATCGCTTCTGTCATTGGACTAACAATCTCCTCTGTCATCTCATCTCATCTGTCAGTCTTATCTGTCATCTCATTTTATGTGTCAGTCTCATCTGTCATTTAATTTAATCTGTCAGAATCATCTGTCCATTCATTTTTAATTTCATCTGTCACCTCATACAATCTGTCACTTATTCTATCTGTCAAACTCATCTGCGACAGATCGGATGACAGATGGAATGAAAGATGACAGATTACCCCAACTCATCATCTCTCTAAACTAATCACTGCAATTGATAGATAACTTCATCTGACATTATGATGACAGATGACTTTGACATTGACATATGTACGGTGAGAGATGAACCTTCCTCTGTGGTAATATTGGGGACAGACCACTCCCCATTTCTCTAAACCAATCCCTATCCTACTTCCTCTACTCCCCATTTCTTTAAACCAATCCCTATCCTCCTTCCCCTCTCTATATCTCTCTTTCGGACCTTACTGCGCATTTCCGATGATCCATGTTTTTTTTATTGTGTGGATGATAATCTAGATCGGTGGCTTTCAGAATTTTATTGGGTGATCTGATAACGTGATAACGAACGACTCTTCTGCTGTAACTTAACGTTCTTTTTCCTGTAGGTCATCAAGCACGCCAGTTGTACAAAAAGATGAAGGCCCTTTTAGTAATGGTTGCCGCTTATAGAAATATGAAACTTCGCAAATACGTCAACGCTTTACAAAGTAAATTTGTTGGAGCTCGCAATATGCGCGATTACGGTAAAAGCATACAATGGCCGACACCGCCTCCGACTCTACGTAACATAGTCGGTGTGTTACGCAGCGCTTTTCTTAGGTGGAGAGCTTATATGATTTTAAGCAGAGTGCCACAAAAGGAATGGCCGCAACTTAAAATCAAAATTAGCGCCGCTTGTGTACTTAATAAAAAGAGAGCGTTATGGGGACAAACTCGCGATTGGAGAGGAAACTACTTGTCGTTGGCGGAAGAAAATAGCGATTATTACATGTTTAACCAAAGCATTAATAACATGAAAAATAATGGAGAGTTTCAAAATGTTTTATTCTCTTCTTTCATTACTAAATTTAACAAGTTCAATAAGTGCGCCAATAGAGTTTTATTAGTAACCGATCAATATATTTTTAAATTGGACGGTACAAAATTTAGGAGCATGAAAGATGGAATTCCCATTAATACGTTAACTGGACTTAGCGTAACTCCCGGTCAAGATCAATTGATTGTGTTACACTCGCCTGGTGGCAACGATTTTGTCATATCACTATACGCTGCTAGCGGTGAAGAAAGAATCGGGGAATTGGTAGGGATTTTGTGCAATAGATTTTCTAGGTAAGTTGAGATTATTTTGTCTAATTTTTTCATTCCATAACTTTTTCCATTCCAACATAAAGCCTACTATAGTTTTCTATTATCGAGAAAAAAATCAAAAAAATTTTTTTTGTATTTTTCGACGTTTTGAGTCATCCTGATTCCAAAAATAAAAAAAAATTTTGATTTTTTTGAATAAAATGTCCGTATGTCCCCCCCCCCACCGGAGCAATAACTACTGAAATGATTTTAATGAAATTTGATTTTAACCACTTTAAAATTATTATATCCGCAAACTAAGCTATTATAAGAAATCTATACAGAGTGTCCATAAATAAGGTGGTTATTATTTTGGGCGCATATTTGCGAATTTGGGCAAAACTCATTTTTACTTGGTTATAAGATAGTAGATCTGAGCGCCAATTGAATAAAAAAAATTCTAAATTTTTTTATTCAAAATGGCGCTCAATAGATCGATTGTCCCATTTTATGGTTTTTCTCTTATAACTTGTCCGGCAATTATTATTATAAAAATTTCAAAACGTCATTATATAGCCAAAATATAGGACTTTCGTCCTAACTAAGTCGATTTTCAAAATTGTTTCAAAATTGCCTATCTTTAAGGGGCCACAGCAGGTCAAAATTCTGAAATGGATTTTTTCAAAAACTGGTCTCGCCGATTTATACATATTTGAATATGTTATAGACAATGTAATTCTCTATCGAAATATAAAATTTTATCAAAATCGCTCGAGCCGTTTTTGAGTTATGATTTTTTGAATGTCTAAACTTCAAAAATCTATAATTTCTTTTGTAATAAAAATGAAAATTAGAAAATGGATATTTATATCAATCCCATGAATATCTATTATTTGACAATATTTACGGTAAACAAAACGCTTCCGGTTAAACCGGAAATCACAAAAATATCAAAATTTTTAGGAACAACCTGTATATATTTCAATAATTTGAAAGCTCGCAAACTTAGATTTCTGAATTAAATTTTAATTAACAAAAATACAAAATTACAAAATTTCACGGGCGGGAAAAAGTTCCTCATATGGCCACATCCGTTGTTTTAAATGCTGGAAAGAACAACAAAAAATAATTCAAATTTTCAATTACAGATTAAGAGATGTCGACCTTCCTGTTACTGTTAGCAAAAGCTTCTTCTGTTCGTTAGGAAATAAAAGGCGAACCATTAACATACAAGTCAATGCCGAAGTCAACCAACCCTTATTTAGAAAAGATAACAATAATATCGCCTATTTATTACCGACAAGTTATGCGATTCAAGAAAATGGTAATCGCCACATAAAAAATATTTAAAACGTAAAGTGAGTTTAATTGTAAATGAAAGATGCTTTTATTAATGTTAAGTGTGATTATTTTTTAATTGTGAATTTTTGAAACTAAAGGTGTGCCTCTAACTAAACGAAATGTGCCTTTTTGGGCCTGCAAACTTTACAATATCGACTACACTTTTTACTATTTATTAAATAAATAACTTGGCGAAAAAATATCACAAGTATATTTTACTTACTAGGTACGATCTCTATTTAACAAAAAAAAAGTATTTTTCTAATCTATACTTTGTAGATAATTAGTACGTAATTTTTTTATAGTATTTACATTATACATTATTAGTAGGTACGTACAAAAAAAGTCAACGTTGTATTATTAGTTTTTACAACGATAAAGTATTTGTAAGTTATTAATTATTACCGTACTTAGAAAAAGTTACATGAAATTGTTTTTTTATTGAACATGTTTTGAATTAGTGCCATGTTTATATTTTATTATGTGTCATATATTAATTGTGCCTTAATAAAGCCTTTGATTATCTTTTAAGTGTTTAATTGAACCCTTTTTAGCCTTAACAGTAGCTAAAAATACGCCTGAAGCAATTAGCGCGTTTAGCTGTGTACGTTGGGTTGCCTAACGTTAGGCGTATAATTATTAAAAATGCTTAAAAAACTTCAAGACAGGATTTTTGTAATATTGATTTTTGATTGATGTTTAACCATAAAAAATTTCCAAAATATAAAAATTCAAATTGCCAAGCTCACAAGATTATTATAGGATCTAAAAAAAAAGAGGGTTATTTTGGGCTCCTTTAAAAAAATTCAAATTTTAATCTTAGCTCTAATTAAATTCAAAGTGGCAACAACAGCGATTATTCAATTTCTTAATTTTTCTATCGAAACTTGTAACAACTTAATTAAAAGTTTTCTCTGAGCAAAAGATTACAATAACATTTTTTACAATTTATAACGAATGAAGTTTGCAAAAAGTTTATTAAATATTGTTTTGAATATTCTTTTCAATTTTTTACACGTCACGTCGCGTCGTCGGCGTCACGCGCGTCTATCTACTTCCAGTCAGTCATAACTAATGAGCGAATGGCTAAATAATTAATTGAATTTTAAATTTAAGATAATTACCTAACTATCTTGCATTCATGCTTTATTAGTGGTAATTAAGTAGTTGGCACAATTCTGTGCACGAATCGTTGTGGGGTTGGGACACCTGGTATATTTAATAACCTCAGCAGAAGGCCTTTTTGGTAACTTTACCAATTACATTAATTCTCTTGGATCTTGGTTTAAAAATGTACTTTTGTTAGGTAGATATAATGACTGCTTCTTTTAGAGAATTTCTTTACAAAAAAAGTATAAAATCATAACTAGAAGACACAAAGAACAAATAGTTTAGACGTAAAAATTATTTAAAATATTTATAATTCAAAAATCAATCACTTCAGATTTCAGGGAATAAACACCGGTGAGACGCGTTGCTAAGGAAACGCTCGGAACCAGCGAGTTAAAAATAAATTGAAAATCAACGTTTTTCTTTTATTTGTGCTGTTTTATATAAATTATACAAGGTGAAGTTAGATGATGACATAAAAACATCAGATTTAATTAATAGGGATGCTAAAATATTTAAAATGTGTGCCATTGGGGCGCCACGCCATCACAGTTTCATCAAACAGAGCTTTGACGAGCGTCGCTATTTAAAGGATATAAAAAAACAAATTGAAAATGTAAAATTTTAGGTATGCTCGAGCCTTCGTTATAAGACCAGTTAAAGTCCGAAACTTATGAGAAGAATAAGGCGGAGCCAATACGCAATAAAGAAAATGTGTCTGATAACATCTGGTCGCATCAATTTTAGAGATATAGAGAGAGAGAAAGCACTCGCTCCCTTCATCTGTGCTACGCAACATATGGGCTCCGCCCTATGCTTCTCATAAGTTACGGGCTATACTACTCTCTAAATAAAACTTTATAGACCATAATCGTCCCAGCCGAGAAGATCTTATGGGTAGAAGATGATGAATCATCCGAACAGATTTTTGCTCAGTTTTTGCGAGTATCAAACACTGGGCACGACTTATCCGGAAGTAGCTGCCGGAGAAGAGTCCATCTGCACATTAGCGAATGGGAAGCACAAAGAATTTTATGACTAGAAGTCTTGCTGCTTGCTGTGATGTCGAAGTATTTGACTAAAATACCGAGTATAACATGAAAAACTTACAAACCAACTACTGTTTCTGTACTACGCAAGATATGGGCTCCGCCTTATTTTTCTCATAAGTTCCGGGCTATACTACTCTCTAAATAAAACTTTATAGACCATAATCGTCCCAGCCGAGAAGATCTTATGGGTAGAAGATGATGAATCATCCGAACAGATTTATGCTCAGTTTTTGCGAGTATCAAACACTGGGCACGACTTATCCAGAAGTAGCTGCCGGAGAAGAGTCCATCTGCACATTAGCGAATGGGAAGCACAAAGAATTTTATGACTAGAAGTCTTGCTGCTTGCTGTGATGTCGAAGTATTTGACTAAAATACCGAGTATAACATGAAAAACTTACAAACCAACTACTGTTTCTGTACTACGCAAGATATGGGCTCCGCCTTATTTTTCTCATAAGTTCCGGGCTATACTACTCTCTAAATAAAACTTTATAGACCATAATCGTCCCAGCCGAGAAGATCTTATGGGTAGAAGATGATGAATCATCCGAACAGATTTATGCTCAGTTTTTGCGAGTATCAAACACTGGGCACGACTTATCCGGAAGTAACTGCCGGAGAAGAGTCCATCTGCACATTAGCGAATGGGAAGCACAAAGAATTTTATGACTAGAAGTCTTGCTGCTTGCTGTGATGTCGAAGTATTTGACTAAAATACCCAGTATAACATGAAAAACTTACAAACCACCTACTGTTTCTGTACTACACAAGATATGGGCTCCGCCTTATTTTTCTCATAAGTTCCGGGCTATACTACTCTCTAAATAAAACTTTATAGACCATAATCGTCCCAGCCGAGAAGATCTTATGGGTAGAAGATGATGAATCATCCGAACAGATTTTTGCTCAGTTTTTGCGAGTATCAAACACTGGGCACGACTTATCCGGAAGTAGCTGCCGGAGAAGAGTCCATCTGCACATTAGCGAATGGGAAGCACAAAGAATTTTATGACTAGAAGTCTTGCTGCTTGCTGTGATGTCGAAGTATTTGACTAAAATACCGAGTATAACATGAAAAACTTACAAACCAACTACTGTTTCTGTACTACGCAAGATATGGGCTCCGCCTTATTTTTCTCATAAGTTCCGGGCTATACTACTCTCTAAATAAAACTTTATAGACCATAATCGTCCCAGCCGAGAAGATCTTATGGGTAGAAGATGATGAATCATCCGAACAGATTTATGCTCAGTTTTTGCGAGTATCAAACACTGGGCACGACTTATCCGGAAGTAACTGCCGGAGAAGAGTCCATCTGCACATTAACGAATGGGAAGCACAAAGAATTTTATGACTAGAAGTCTTGCTGCTTGCTGTGATGTCGAAGTATTTGACTAAAATACCCAGTATAACATGAAAAACTTACAAACCACCTACTGTTTCTGTACTACACAAGATATGGGCTCCGCCTTATTTTTCTCATAAGTTCCGGGCTATACTACTCTCTAAATAAAACTTTATAGACCATAATCGTCCCAGCCGAGAAGATCTTATGGGTAGAAGATGATGAATCATCCGAACAGATTTTTGCTCAGTTTTTGCGAGTATCAAACACTGGGCACGACTTATCCGGAAGTAGCTGCCGGAGAAGAGTCCATCTGCACATTAGCGAATGGGAAGCACAAAGAATTTTATGACTAGAAGTCTTGCTGCTTGCTGTGATGTCGAAGTATTTGACTAAAATACCGAGTATAACATGAAAAACTTACAAACCAACTACTGTTTCTGTACTACGCAAGATATGGGCTCCGCCTTATTTTTCTCATAAGTTCCGGGCTATACTACTCTCTAAATAAAACTTTATAGACCATAATCGTCCCAGCCGAGAAGATCTTATGGGTAGAAGATGATGAATCATCCGAACAGATTTATGCTCAGTTTTTGCGAGTATCAAACACTGGGCACGACTTATCCGGAAGTAACTGCCGGAGAAGAGTCCATCTGCACATTAGCGAATGGGAAGCACAAAGAATTTTATGACTAGAAGTCTTGCTGCTTGCTGTGATGTCGAAGTATTTGACTAAAATACCCAGTATAACATGAAAAACTTACAAACCACCTACTGTTTCTGTACTACACAAGATATGGGCTCCGCCTTATTTTTCTCATAAGTTCCGGGCTATACTACTCTCTAAATAAAACTTTATAGACCATAATCCTCCCAGCCGAGAAGATCTTATGGGTAGAAGATGATGAATCATCCGAACAGATTTTTGCTCAGTTTTTGCGAGTATCAAACACTGGGCACGACTTATCCGGAAGTAGCTGCCGGAGAAGAGTCCATCTGCACATTAGCGAATGGGAAGCACAAAGAATTTTATGACTAGAAGTCTTGCTGCTTGCTGTGATGTCGAAGTATTTGACTAAAATACCGAGTATAACATGAAAAACTTACAAACCAACTACTGTTTCTGTACTACGCAAGATATGGGCTCCGCCTTATTTTTCTCATAAGTTCCGGGCTATACTACTCTCTAAATAAAACTTTATAGACCATAATCGTCCCAGCCGAGAAGATCTTATGGGTAGAAGATGATGAATCATCCGAACAGATTTATGCTCAGTTTTTGCGAGTATCAAACACTGGGCACGACTTATCCGGAAGTAACTGCCGGAGAAGAGTCCATCTGCACATTAGCGAATGGGAAGCACAAAGAATTTTATGACTAGAAGTCTTGCTGCTTGCTGTGATGTCGAAGTATTTGACTAAAATACCCAGTATAACATGAAAAACTTACAAACCACCTACTGTTTCTGTACTACACAAGATATGGGCTCCGCCTTATTTTTCTCATAAGTTCCGGGCTATACTACTCTCTAAATAAAACTTTATAGACCATAATCGTCCCAGCCGAGAAGATCTTATGGGTAGAAGATGATGAATCATCCGAACAGATTTATGCTCAGTTTTTGCGAGTATCAAACACTGGGCACGACTTATCCGGAAGTAACTGCCGGAGAAGAGTCCATCTGCACATTAGCGAATGGGAAGCACAAAGAATTTTATGACTAGAAGTCTTGCTGCTTGCTGTGATGTCGAAGTATTTGACTAAAATACCCAGTATAACATGAAAAACTTACAAACCACCTACTGTTTCTGTACTACACAAGATATGGGCTCCGCCTTATTTTTCTCATAAGTTCCGGGCTATACTACTCTCTAAATAAAACTTTATAGACCATAATCGTCCCAGCCGAGAAGATCTTATGGGTAGAAGATGATGAATCATCCGAACAGATTTTTGCTCAGTTTTTGCGAGTATCAAACACTGGGCACGACTTATCCGGAAGTAGCTGCCGGAGAAGAGTCCATCTGCACATTAGCGAATGGGAAGCACAAAGAATTTTATGACTAGAAGTCTTGCTGCTTGCTGTGATGTCGAAGTATTTGACTAAAATACCGAGTATAACATGAAAAACTTACAAACCAACTACTGTTTCTGTACTACACAAGATATGGGCTCCGCCTTATTTTTCTCATAAGTTCCGGACTATACTACTCTCTAAATGAAACCTTACAGACCATAAGCGTCCCAGTCGAGAAGATCTTATGGGTCTTATGGGGTTATAGAGGATGATGAATCATCCGAACAGATTTATGCTCAGTTTTTGGGAGTATCCAACACAGGGCACGGGTTATTCGGAAGTACCTGCCGGAGAAGAGTCCATCTGCGCATTAGCGAATAGGAAGCACCGAGGAAGCACAAAGGACAAAAGGAAGAAGCACTTTTAAGCATCCTAAGAACTTCAAATTTTGTGTCATTGTACATTACACTCTAAGGATCCATAGAAAGGTCTACATTCCTCTAAAAAAGTACAAAGGCGTCCCCATCCCCTTAATCGGCCCCCAGAGGGTTTTCAGGACTCAAAGACTTTTTTTATAAATCTTGAGGACACGATATACACTGGTGCCGAATTTGAAGTTTATGAGATTCCTAGAAGTGTTTCATTAGTTATTGATACATAACTGTTAATAAGAATTTCATCATGCCTTGTTGAAATTTTTTTTCGGTAAACTTAATTCTTAGTTACTAATTATCAAAAGTGTAAGCATTTGCACCCAAAATTATGAAAGAAAACTTCTATTTCAGCTAATACTTAAGATTATTAAAATTAAATTCACAAGAACTGGTTAAAAAAAATGATGAGGCAAATGCACACTTTTTTACAGTATAAACTTTGAGCTTTAGGGCATTGAGAACTCAATAAAAAAAATTGCACCAAAATTCATTATGCTGTTTTCAGTCTAATACGACCAAATACGACTGATGAACCATTATTTCCATATAAATTTTTAAATGATGCTTTCAGTGGCTCTCTATATTTTTGTAATCTTTTTAAGTCTCATCAGATTTTGCTTTTTACTACGCGAATGTTTCTATTGAATTTTACTGGCGCTCATCACTCATCACACGCAGAAAACAAATCTTTTGAAGTAAAACATAATATTGTTTGTCCGAATTAAAGTAAAATCGATATGAAAGTAGCAGACGGAAAATAATTGCAAATTATGGAAAAAATAAATACAAGGTAGATACTAAATGCATCTCGAGCTGGTGACGACCAAGAAGTGAATTGAAATGGCTCCGTAAGGAAGTGTTATCAAAGGCGTTCAGTTCCGACTGCAATTATTCTAGGGAGTTCCAGACCTGTAATAACCCTTATAAGCATACAATTTTTGTACATCCAATTTAAATTGAAATTAAAAATTTTATTAAATTAAGAATTAATTAGTTTAAAATTTTATTAAGAGTGGCATTTTCTCCATTAAAAATAAATGGTGAGCAGACACATTTTCATTTCCGGCGATCTTTAAAATTGTAAACTGATTTTATAAAGTTTAATTCTTAATTTAAAAAAAAAATTAATTTCAATTTAGGTAAATTAGATGCACAAAATTAGTTTCCTGATAAGGGTTATTATGACGGATGAAACCACAAGTTTTTCTTTTAAATTTCTTTTGTTCTAAAAAATTAAGGGAAAAAATATCTAACCTTTTTATAATATAAAATGGGCTCCACAGTCACAGCCGCAAAGTCAACAAAAATAGTTCCAGAGAGACCTGGACGGACTATACCTTACAAGTTACAATTTACAAAGATCCGAAAATGGTCCAGTGCAAACGTCCCGAGCTGTAAGCTTATTTCCAACGAATTACATCGTGAGACGCTAATTCATAATTTTATTGAGAATAGACAACCCTGTATAATCGTATAGCTCATCTCTCTCTTCCTTTCTACTACAAAGAAGGTTTCATCGACACAAATATTTGATAACAAAGACGAGTATGTATTTTATGTAATTTGTTTTTTATGGTAGATATGAAACAAAAAATTTCTAATTAAAAATGAAATAACCAACTTTTAGAAATAAATGTGCTTATTACACAGAAGCAAAATAAACGACCGAACTATTTTTAATTAGTTTCATCATAATACCAACTTTTAAACTCTGATGTGTCAATAACAAGGCTTTTTGGTACTTTTTGTAAAGTTAATTATACAAAGTTTAAAAATGATTGAAAATATAGATACAGATTTTTGCAATAGTTCCTAATTTCAAAATTAAAAATATATACAGGGTGTTTCATTTAAAATAAGTAACTAGACCTCATTTCTCTCCACCCTTCATGTATTTGTTAATCAGCAGCAGAGAGAGTGAACAGTGTCCAAAAAGCGCACCGTAAAGGGAAACATACGATGTCTCTCCCAATTCTAACTCTTTAAGGCGTGCCATTACGGCAATTATAGCAATATTTTTATTGGTTCGGATACACAATTTGCTGTTCTACAATTTTTATTAGAGGTCAAATTACCGTCAGATCATTCGTTAAGGAGGTAAAGGCGGGAGAGACACAAGATAATTTTTACAACATACCGTGTCTCTCCCGACTCTAGTTCCTTAAGGAGTGATTTTACGGAAATTTTACTTCTAATAAAAATTGTAGAGCATAAAATTATCTATCCGAACCAATACAAATATTTGCCCTATCTGGCATATTATCTATGAAAATAAATAAAAAAGGAAAAAATATGTATAACGCGGTTTTTACAACATGCGGTGTCTCTCCGGACTCTAGCTCCTTAAAAAATGATTTGAGAGCAATTTTACTCCTAATCGAATTTGTAGAGCATAAAATTATCTATCCGAGCCAATAATAAAATTTCTCTTATCTGCCATAATTAATCTATCAAAATAAATAAGAGACAGAAATTGTATAGACGGTTTTTACAACATGCGGTGTCTCTCCCGACTCTAGCTCTTCAAAAAGTGATCTGAGGACAATTTTACACCTAATCGAATTTGTAGAGAATAAAATTATCTATTCGAATCAATAATAAAATTTGTGTTATCTGCCAAAATTAATCTATCAAAATAAATAAAAGAGGAAAAAATATGTATTATGCGGTTTTTACGACATGCGGTCTTTCACCATTCTAGCTCATTAAGGAGTGATCTGAGGGCAATTTTACTCCTAATAGAATTTGTAGAGCATAAAATTATCTATCCGAGCCAATTATAAAATTTCTCTCATCTGCCATAATTAATCCATTAAAATAAATAAAAAAAGAAAAAATATGTATTAGGCGGTTTTTAAAACATGCGGTGTCTCTCCCGACTCTAGCTCCTTAAGGAGTGATCTGAGGGTAATTTACTCCTACTAGAATTTGTAGAGCATAAAATTATTTATCCCAGCCAATAATAATATTTGTCTCATCTGCCACAATTAATCCATCAAAATAAATAAAAAAATAAATAATATACAGTGTCCAGTATAATGTGCACAGCATGGGGATCTCGGACACCGTAAAAGATACGAAGTCGGTTAAATGGAGAAAATTGTGCATGATTTTATGGCCACTTCGATGCTGCTTTTGTTTTTTTTTTTTAATCTATTAGCACTCTAGATATTTAGGAAAAACTGAAAAATTGCATTTTCTTTAAATGCTTATAACCTTTTTATTAATGGAGATAATTTCAATTTTCAAAAAAGAGATAATAAGCACTACTAAAATGCAAATAATTAATTCATAAAATAATTTTTTTAGTGCGCCGTTTTGGAGATATGATGCAAACTTTTTTTTTTTTTAAATACAAACCTAACCTCATTTTTATGTTTCTAAAAAGCTAATTTTTTTCTCTTTTCAAAAATATAAGGTTTGATTTTTCCAATTCCTTTACGGTAATACTAAAATTGAATACATATTTTGTTATTTATGTTCAAATAATTTTAAAAATCAAGTTTGCTATGAAACAGTTTTATAAAAAAGAAACAACTGAATAAATAAATAAATATCAAAAACCATCAAAATAATTCGAAAAAAAAGTACTTACCTTCTAAAAAATTTTTTAAAATAAACCTATCAACCCTTATATTTTTGAAAAGGGAAAAAAATTAGCTTTTTAAAAACTTGAAATTGAGGTTAGGTTTTTATTTAAAAAAACATAAGTTTGCATCATATCTGATGCAAAAGTTATAAGCATTTAAAGAAAATGCAATTTTTCAGTTTTTCCTCAATATCTAGAGTGCTAATAAATTTTTTCAAAAAACAAAAGCAGCATAGAACTGGCCATAAAATCGTGCACAATTTTCTCCATTTAACCGACTTCGTATCTCTTACAGTGTCCGAGATCCCCATGCTGTGCATGATATACTGGACACACCGTATATTAGGCGGTGTTTACTACATGCGGTGTCTCTCCCGACTCCAGCTCCTTAAGGAGTGATCTGAGGGCAATTTTACTCCTAATAAAATTTGTAAAGCATAAAATTATCTATCTGAATCAATAAAAATATTTGTTCCAGTTACCATATCAAAGTTACTTATCAAAATAAATCAAAAATACTTAAGCTGACGTCTTGAATATTGCGTATTGCGTTTCGTTTTGTATTGGTTCCTGAAGAGTGCGCGCGTATCAGGACATCACAATTAGGACACTCTGTATACATAAGTAAAAAGTTGTTTATAATGTCTTTATGAAAGTATTGCATTAGTACTAATAGTTTTTTTTTCAAAATGTTGTTTATACTGGACCAAAAATTTATTTCATAACAGAGCTCCACTACATAAAAATAGTGGGCAAGTTATCTCTTATCTACATTTGTTTAAAAAAAATGTTAGATAAGTGTTTAATGATGCTACGATATAATAATTTAGGACAAAAATTTGGCAAAACATTTAAAATTGTGTTTAATCTTGATCGAATGTGGCCCAGAACCAGAACGATGTGTATACGGGAAAAAGAGTACAACAAAGAAGTAAAAATTAAAAAAAAAGATATAAATTTAACTACTTTCGATATCGCAACATTTATATATCGAGTATAGTTTTACACGAGAAACAATACAACATTAAAAAGAAATTCATAAACATTAGATAAAAAATGAGGTTAATTCTTGCCGAATTTTTTCGAAAATTTTAAATTTCTTAATCCTGCGTTTGATTTAAGTGTTAGTTTAATTGATTTGTTTGAAGACGGTAGTTGAAAATCATAAAGTTGACTAAAAATGCGCTTGCTGCAGGTTGTAGATCAATATTAAACCTAACCTGACGTGGCGCGTACATATCGGCCTATCAGCGCACATGTGATACAAACTATTTCGCCGGTAGATTTCAGCTCATTAGTACCCAACAAAACCATTTACCTATTTAGTTCCATTCCACCTTACAAAATTGGAAGTTTTTAAAATAAGTAAACAAAATAATAAAAAAACGACCTCAAAAAGTGTAATTTAAAATAAAATTGTTCGTTTGTTGTTTATTTTAAATCAACGTGGTGTTGGCGCGCGATTTTTTAAACAATCTATTATGTTTTTACGTAATTAAAACAATTGTGATAACTTTTTTTTTTATAAAAACACTCGATAAAAATTTGTTGTTAAGTTTTAAAAAATGGGAGATGAAGTGCAACAAAATAAAAATGCAACTAGTGACGAAAAAAATAAAAGTTCGCTAAATTGCCAAAAACACAAAAGTAACGAAATTATTGTTCAAAGTTTAAAAAGACGAAAACGACCAAATAATCGCAAACAATTTCGACACCAAGATATCACCTTGTATAAATTAGGACCAAGTAAGTAATTTTTTTAAATTTTGCATAAATCAACAATAACATTTGAATTTTAATTGCTTTTTTTGTGTAAATTGCATAAACATACCATAAGATACTTCCCCAAATGATAACAAATTAACACAATAGATTAAAAAAAACTCTGATGTGGTCATAACAGGAGTTTCTCATACGCATTAGCGAATTTTACAAGGTTTCAATATATTCAAAAATATACAGGGTGTCCTATACACTTTCTAGTATTTTACATTCAACTAAAAATAGTATCTTAACCTCTGATGTGGCTTTTTCGTACTTATTAAAAGCTATTTTTAAGCACTAGCATTTAAAATAAGAAAGTTAGGGGCCCCATTTCCGGTTAAACAGGAAGTCAAAATATCTAATATTTAATATCATCGGATAAAAATTTTAACGAGCTTTTAAAATGTCGAAAAATATCGGGTATTCCGATATAATTGTTTATGATTTTTAAAATAGAACACTCAGTATATTTTTGCAAATTTAGTATCTAAATTTTACCAGGAAGCCAAATATGTATAAATATATAGGGTGTTTCATTTGAAAATAACGAGTTATGGTCATTTGAAAATAAGTAACTTTGGATCACTTTAATGAACACCCTGTATAATTTAATCCAACTTTTTTTAATTTCAACGCTTAGTGGATATTCATTAATACCTAGGAAAAAATACTTTATTATTGCTTGAACAATAGCGTGAGTACGATTTTATAAAACGTGTCGTGGGCATTTTTTAGAGAAAAAAATTAATAACCTGGCAACACCGCGAAGAAATTAAAAATTTTTCACATGGACATGTAGGCCACTTATTGCGAAGTCAAAATATATAAAAATCTACAGGATGTTCCACTTAAAAAAATTAAAAATATTCCGCCCAGCAGTAATACAACACCCTGTAGAGATGAAAATAATTTTAGGTTATGCTCCTTAAGGAGTTTAATAACTTTTGTATTTAAATGTATGCTTTATTTTGAACGGCTAGGAGGCTATCGAAGACGGTCATATCAATGAATCATACAGGGTGTTCGGTTTATAAAAATCATAACTCCGGTCCTGGAAATTTTTAAAAAATAAAACGCGTAGCGTTCAATAGAGGACGGCGATGTCTATAACATATCAAAATATTTTGAAAAACTAATTTGAGTTTTGAAAAACTTTTGACCAACTTTGGCCCCTTAAAAGTAGACAATTTTGAAACAATTTAAAAAAAACAATTAGGTTAGAACTAAAACCTTATATAGTTTGGCTATACAATGCCGTTTTGAAACTTTAAGAATAATGAGAACTGAGTACGTTATAAGGGAAAAATAACAAAATGGAGCAATTGGTCGCCATTTTGAATTTGAATTTGAAAAAAAATTTAAAATTATTAATTAGAGCTAAGATGTACCAACTAATAGCCAAGTTTAGTTAGTTTACATGAAAATTTACTGAAATGCGCCAAAAATAACCCTCTTGTTTTGGGCCATACTGTATGGATCTCATTTAAAAGCTCCTTTTGTTGATGAAATTTTGCTAAAAGCGTCCCTACGCCTACTCGAACTCAATATTTTGAATTTGTTAAATTGAAGAGTAGGTAATGTATCAAAGTAAAATATAATTAGTCTATGCTAGAATGAAAACTCGTTACAGCGCCAATTTCCCACTTCTTTTCCTTTTACCATAATTACGGAAAATTTGATTTACAAAGTTACAATAATTATAATAATGCTATAACTATATAGTGCTCGTCCAAATTAGAAATGAAATTAAGGCGCAGCCTTCCACTCTCTATTAATTGGCTATCGTCTTGCAAATGCTCGGTAAACTAACGCTGGTACGCCACTGGTTTGATGTTTATAAATTGTTATACTACGGTATCAAATAGTTGTAAATGACTCATCGATAGTTTGATAAGCTTTGCGGGTTACAGACGAAAGGAATGCAAAATTCATAAACGCACATGAAATCAATATAAAGAACAAATCACATTCCGAATTTTCAGTTGCAGCATATCGACAATACGACAATCGTTCGTACTCGGCTAGATAAACTCTTAACATAGTATTAAACGAGTAAGAAAGTGGTGCTTTAAAAGCTTTTTGCATGTATCTAAATAGAAACCGTTCCACTGTCGTCTAAGTAGGTGGCAACGTCGGCGCACCGCACCTCGCACTACCCTTAGCATCCTACAGAAAAAATAAATAAAGCACTGTTTTATTTGAGAGTGTGTTAGATAAGAGTGCTAGGCTTCAATGTCAGTCCATTGCGGTGCTAGGGGGAGTGCGAAGTGCGGTGCGTCGACGTGGCTACGCATTAACGCTTGTGAACCCGGCATTAGAAATGAGTCATTTATAACTATCTGATACTGTAGTACAGTTTTTACTTAGAGCATACTAAGTGGGACACCCTGTATAACAACTATTAGCTTAATTAATTTGACCGGGACCCACGGCTGTTCTTGGCCAATCAGAATTGATTATTATTATTAATTAGAACTAAAAATCAAAGGTTCCATGTTAAGTTTAATGCCGAACTAAATTAATCAAAAGCTTTATTTACTTGGCAGTACTTTAAGTACTGGCTGTATGTTATGTGTAAACTTTCTGGAAACGCTAGTCGCTGCATTCTGCGTCTTTAAATAGCAGCAAATATTGATAATAAATTACGAGATGAATTTAAATGTAATTTGGATTCTGCAACAAGTGCTTCTGCTTATAGACATGCGCCCTTAGTGCAGTTGCAATATTATAATCAAAATAAACGCATGTAATGTTTTATTTTTTCGAGCGCAAACTCTAACCTGTCAACTTCTATGCAGTTTTTGTTCGTTCTTCGGGGGTAATAGATAATTCATAGAAAGTCGGTGCTAAAAGTTTAAAATTTTTAAAACAATTTTCAAAATTCAAAAATGTGGGAAAAATGTAAGTAATTATCCGTATTTGAAACAATGTTGCATGAATAATTAATGAAGATAATAATTTTGATGAAGATTCAAAAGTTGATAAAGCACAAATCGTTGTTGTTACAAACACAAACTTCGTCACATCACGTTTTAAAATATACTGGCAAAAAATATAAAATTTTTATCACAATGCCCAAATGTACGCAGTTATTTATGATACAAGGACGAAAAGTAGAATTTCTCGGACAAATACGCAAATTTGCTGGAAGAGGCGAAGCCGAGTCCAGCAATAGTATGAGACCGGATAACACTTACGTTCGTGTGGCATACAACATTCTTTATTCAATTGTAAGAAATCTATTAAATATTCAAATTTTTTAATTTTATTTTAGTCAATCTGACAGATAATTTAATTATATCAAAGTCTGTCAATTAACAAATTTTACACGGCGAAAACACAGTTTTCGTCGTAGACAAAAAATGTTACCTAGCAACATAGCAAAAGATGGTACTTTGATGAAAAGATTAATTTTTCGTCCAAATAACTTAAACATAAAATGTCACTTTTTGACACAAGCGAATAAAATAGTTATTTATGATACAAGGACGAAAAATAGAATTTCTCGGACGAATACGTGAAATTAATGTAAGAGGCGAAGCCGGGTCCAGCAATAGCATGAGTCCGAAAAACATTTTCGTCCGTGTGTCATACAATACTTTTTATTCGATTGCTCTCTAAAATACTAAAGATTTTTAAATTTATTATATTCAATCTGACAGATATTTGAATATAATTATATCAAAGTCTGTCAACTAACAAATTTTATACGCCGAAAAACAGTTTTTTCCCTAGGACTAAAAATGTTACCTGACAATACAGCAAATGATGGTACTTTGTTGAAAAGGTTAACTTCTCGTTCAAACGACTTTACCATAAAATGTCACTTTTTGACACAAGTGAACAAAATAGTTATTTATGGTACAAGAGCAAAAAATAGAATTTCTCGGACGAATTGACGAATACGTGAAATTGCAGTAAGAGGCGAAGCCGAGTCCAGCAATAGTATGAGTCCGAAAAACATTTTCGTCCGTGTGTCATACAATACTTTTTATGCGATTGTTCTCTAAAATATTGAAGGTTTTTAAATTCATTATAGTCAATCTGACAGATAGTTGAATATAATTTATTATATCAAAATCTGTCAATTAACAAATTTTACACGTCGAAAAACAGTTTTTGCCCTAGGAAGAAAAATGTTACCTGACAATACAGCAAAAGACGGTACTTTGTTGAAAAGGTTAACTTCTCGTCCAAATGACTTTACCATAAAATGTCACTTTTTGACACAAGCGAATAAAATAGTTATTTATGATACAAGAGCGAAAAGTAGAATTTGTCGGACGAACTCGTGAAATTGCTTGAAGAGGCGAAACCGAGTCCAGCAATAGCATGAGTCCGAAAAACATTTTCGTCCGTGTGTCATACATTACTTTTTATGCGATTGTTCTCTAAAATATTAAAGGTTTTTAAATTTATTATAGTCAATCTGACAGATATTTGAATATAATTATATTAAAGTCTGTCAACTAACAAATTTTACACGCCGAAAAACAGTTTTTGCCCTAGGACTAAAAATGTTACCTGGCAATACAGCAAAAGATGGTACTTTGTTGAAAAGGTTAACTTCTCGTCCAAATGACTTTACCATAAAATGTCACTTTTTGACACAAGCGAATAAAATAGTTATTTATGATACAAGAGCGAAAAATAGAATTTCTCGGACGAATATGTGAAATTGCTGGAAGAGGCGAAGCCGAGTCCAGCAATACAATACTTTTTATTCGATTGTTCTCTAAAATATTAAAGGTTTTTAAATTTATTATAGTCAATCAGACAGATATTTGAATATAATTATATTAAAGTCTGTCAACTAACAAATTTTACACGCCGAAAAACAGTTTTTGCCCTAGGACTAAAAATGTTACCTGGCAATACAGCAAAAGATGGTACTTTGTTGAAAAGGTTAACTTCTCGTCCAAATGACTTTACCATAAAATGTCATTTTTTGACACAAGCGAATAAAATAGTTATTTATGATACAAGGACGAAAAATAAAAATTCTCGGACGAATACGTGAAATTTCTGAAAGACACGCACCCTATCTTCAATAAAGTTTAATGTTCAAAGGAATGTTTTGCAAAATACTTTTGACAATATCAACAGATTTTTAGAGCTTTTTAATAAAAATACTCCAGAATATAAATTACATTTTTGTAATAAAGTGTACAATAGAAGCATTGCGGACATTCTCTACAAGTTTATTAAAGCTCAATATCTGTGGAACAGTCGAACAGGTGAACAAAAATGAAACCGCTCATGTTGGTTAATTAATTCTTCATTATCACAATCATTTGTGATCCCAAAAAGGATTTCCATCATCATAAAAGTTAAAAGTTGAAAAGTCAAGTAATTTTTTTTTAAATAAAATCCCGGGTGTCGCTTCTCATTACTTAATAGTCTCTACTTTCGAGTAAATAAATGATTTATAACTTTTAGATACTCTTTTATTATTAATATACCGGTTGTAGAATAATTTTTGATACATAAAGAAATATTTGCCCGCATATTGCATTGTCGTTACAGTACCACACCCTGTATATTAAATTGTTTCCACAATTACCTATGACGCGCATTTTTCATAAAGATTTGATTTATATACAGCTTATTCGAACAGAACTGATATATATGAACGAGTGCGCACTAGTCCCTCACAACACTCCACTACTCCCCTCTATCACTCTATCTCTCTCCAATCGTTACTGTGTCTCTCTTCTTCATTGCGCACCATAAATATCAGTTCTATTCGAATAAGCTGTACATTATTTAAACGTGGCTATAAGACAATACGCCTTAGCTCCAATTGAATGTATATTTTTCAAATTTCTAAATTCAAAATGGCGGTCAATATAACGCTTGTCCTACTTTGTGGTTGTTCTCTTATAACTTATCAGATAATTATATTTATAAAAATCTAAAAACGGCATTGTACAGCCAAAATATACGGCTTTCGTGCTGCACTAATTAATTTTGAAATTTCTTCAAAATTGCCTACCTATAAGGGGCTAAAGTTGGTCTAAATTTTGAAATGGTTTCTCTCAAAATCGGCTAAGATCATTTTTTCAGTTTTGGATATGTTATAGAAATTGAAGTTCTCTATCGAACTCTGCAGATTTTGTTTACTTCTATTGAACAGGGCCGTAGTTATGATTTTCTGAAATTCAAAATGTCAAAAATCGATCATTTCTTTTGTAATTAAAATGAAAAATTGAAAATTGGTAGATATAGTAATCCTGGAAATGACAAAATATTAAACATTTTTAGGAACCACCTTTATATTTTTAAATATTTTGTAAGCTCATAAAATTAACTGTAAGATGAAACTAAATACTTTAAATTTTTACTTCCAGTTTAGCCGGAAGTAATGCCAATTTTCTTAATTTAAATTAAACATCCTATATACTTTTACATTTTTTAAACAAAAAAAAAACTAACAAAAAACCAAAAACAAAGAGATACTCGTAGATTCGGAACATTAGAATTATTTGAAAACATTTTTGGTTTTTTAATTTTCATCACCCTCCCCCCCTTATATTTTTTTAACCTTGTAAGATTAACTGTAATAAAAAACCAAAAATGGTCTTTTGTCTTCGACTTTTCGATAATAAAATTTTCAACATTTCTATTATTTGCTGTTTTTGCAAAAACATTTTTTTTAAATAAAAAAACGTATTGTTACTTTGATTACGACGGTGCACTTAAATTTTTATTGTAAATTGTTTGCAAGGTACGAAATAAACTGAAATTTTTTCAAATAGAAAATAATCGCTAGACCTTATAAAGAGAATTTTCTTAGTTTTTCAGTACGTAGTACCTAACCATTACAAGTTTCGCCCTATAGGAAGTCGAAACTTGAAAAATATCGCATTCGTAGCTATTTAGCGACTATTTAGTGAACTTCAAACACCCAACAATTCACCCACCGGTGACAAATTCAATTCCTGTCAATCGGTCCATATTTAACCACTAAGAGCCTCACAATAGCTGATCCATTTTGGCAGTTTGAGGTGAGTTTCAGCGGTGAAGTTTGCTATATTTTCACCTCAGACCAATAATCAAGATGAACATCGATATTTACATTTTTATTTGACGCCAACATCTTCTGTTATTTTAAACATTGTAAAGATCAGCTTTGAAACGAACTAGCACATTTGTACTATTACAACTGGATCCGAAGATCGGATATTTCGTGTTCATAGTGTATGTTTATATTTCCAAACAAAGTGCATTTTTAGTGTTTTACGAAGATTTCTCGAAGGCATATTAAAATATATTTTATAAAAATATGCGCCTGTATGCGTCTGTATGTAAGAGATTAGATAAAAAAGCTGATAAATATCTCTTCATAGGTAAAGGTGAGGTTACATCTTTTGTTGTTGACATCAGTGACGTTTTGTTTAAACATTTTCAAACGTAACTAATATTTCAGATTTTCAAAAGGTAATATACCGGACGTCTGAAGACGAAATGCTTTTGTTTTTCGTCACCTACTCTCTTTCCCTCACTTGTGTATGTTGGCGACAGTTTTGTACCATACTATTCATATTCATATGTGTGCGGTGTCCATCTTGATTATTGGTCTGAGACTTCTACCCATCAAAAATGAACCAATCAACCGACTCGGAGGGTGCCGAACAGACGTTGGCGCCCTCTACGTTTAAGCTTTTGATTAAAAGACACCCAATACTGTTTATTGTGGAGGGCAGTATTAAAAGAACCGTCTGGTTTTATTTTACTCTATCTGGTGCATTTCAGCGTGGATTGAAATGTTACAACGTTATTGATATAAGGTCTTTGGTTACAACCCGTTCGATTTAATTATAATAATAATAATTGAAGTAGATGGTTACAACAAGATAAAATTTCAATCTCATTACTATTTATAGTGCAACTGATAGTTACGGCCACGCCGCGCCGGTATCTAAAAAGCGTAGGCGAGATTAATGTTTATATTTGAACTTTAAATCTCGTTATTGGCGTAGATTTTTGAAAATTCACACCATACATAGGTATACATACAAAATTTAATTTCAACAAATATTATAAAGGAAAGAAGAAAAGAAAAATTACTGCTCTTTATTATCTACAAGAAATTCTTAAAACTGTTATACAAAACCAAGTTTTAAATTTCTTCATACCTTGATCGTTTATTTGTACTTTGTACTTATAATAACAATAAGAGTGGTATCAACAATCAACTATCAAGTAACCTGTAATTAGAAAAACTATGATGTGGCCATAACAGGACTTTTTCGTACGTATCCAATAAGATTATTAGTGTTTGTACTTTTTTTTAATTAAAAATTTATTTAATGAGAAAAAAGTATAATTTTGATTACAAGGGAACTTAACAGATTTATGAAATTTTACTTTCAAAAAATCATAACTCCGTTCTTGGAAATTTCTAACGAATAAAACGTATGGCATTCGATAAAGAAAGGCGATGTCTATAACATACTCAAAAATGAAGAAAATGGCCGAAACAGTCTTTGAGAAAATCCATTTCACAATTTTGACTTACTTTAGCTGCTTAGAGGTAGGCAATTCTGAAATAATTTTTTAAATCGATTAGGTTAGAACAAAAGTCTTTCATTTTGGATATACAATGCCGTTACTACCTGTACTAACTAAAAATTTTTTTTACTAACTAAAATAAAGATAGCTGTATACAAAAATATTAAGAGGGAGAGAGTTACGACCGGGATGTTATTTAAGTTGGTTATTGCGTTTTATCGGAAATTTTAAAATAATTATTTTTAAATTATGAACTACGCTGCTTTCTAGAATAAGAAAAAGTCGGAAAGAACACTTCATAAATTGTAGAAAAAGGTTACGCGAGTTTGAATTTTTTTATTTAAAAAAAATTACCGTTAGTAAATGCATAGAGTCGCTTCAGCCCTTTATAACTGCATTATTTTTTTATTTAGTTATCAACTTTCCTTTCAACTCAAAAGTTCAAGTAATAATTTATGATTTTATACTCAATAATATACCTACAATGTCTTATACTTACTGTAGACGATTGTAAAAATAACTTTTAGCTTCCTAAGGAGTAATCTTAAGGTAATTTCACATCTAATAAAAATTGTTGAGAATAAAATTATCTATACAAATCAATAAAAATATTATTTGTTGTAAATGCTATAATTAATCTATCGAAATAAATCAAAAAAGAAAAAATATGTATTAGGCGGTTTATAAGACATGCGGTGTCTCTCCCGATTCTAGCTCCTTAAAAAGTGATTTGAGAACAATTTTACTCCTAATCGAATTTGTAGAGCATAAAATTATCTATCTGAGACAATAATAAAATTTGTCTTATCTGTCATAACTAATCTAACGAAATAAATAAAAATACACGACAACATATTGTGTCTCTGCCGGCTTTAGCTCCCTAAGAAGTAATCTTACGGTATTTCACCTCCAATAAAAATTGTAGAGCATAAAATTATCTATTGAAATCGGTTTTATCTATTAGATCCGTTTCTCGAAATTGTGCCTAGACTATTTGATAGAGCGCGAAATTCTGAAAAAGTTACATGAGTGTTGAAAATTTTCTGTACCGGCAATATACTTCTCGTAAAAAACGCGCGAAAAATTGAAATTTGATTTTTTTATTTATCATCGAGTCGTTAGAAATATTAAAATTAGTTTGAAATTAATAATCTATTATACTCGATACAAAGTGATTCACAAATTATTAGAAACGTAAAACAATATTGTTTATAATTCTAATTGTAAATTAAGTGATAAAAATCATTGTTTTCATTCGCAATAATTTTTTTATTACTAATAAGAATGGAAATTGCTTTACAAGGAAATATTTTAGAGCATTTTCAATACCCAAACAATGGATACCTATTGTTAAATAATTAATTACGTACATTATCGGTACATTAAGTTTAAACATAAGCTTAAATTTATGCAAAGCACATGCGGGGTCACGTGTCGGTAAAGAAAAAAAATTCAAGTATATTATTGATGTTCTATTTCGACATGTACCGAAACTTATTCTACACTCGGTATAGGAAGGAATTTATATGCCCTTATATCAAATTTGAAGCAGCTACAATTGATTTGTGTTTAATTAAGGTTAAATTAACAATAAGGCCCAAGTTACATGGGTCTGATTTTAATTAATGTGCGACATGCTTGCCATTGACAGATTATTATGATGTACAACATGATGGATTATTACTCAATTATACAGGGTGGGGGTTTACTGTGCTCCTTAACTATTCGAAATATCAAAACCAATTTCAGATTCCCTGTAATATTTAGAACCAAAATGTTTGAGACCTTTATGGACCTATCACTGACTGTTCTGGAGATATTGTCACTTTATTATTGAAAGAGAGTCAACTTTAGAGCCATATATGATGCCATGGCTGTAATTAGAATTTTTATAATTTGTTTGTGCCACCGACTTTTGATAATAGTCGACTTATAAAATACGTAATAAATTGTGCCAATAAGTATACTGTTAATACAGGATGATCACTTTATGCGAAATGTAATTTTTCTCGACTTTCTCAAATGAAACACCCTGTACATTTTTACAGATTTGAATTCCTCGTAAAATGTAGATACTAAATCTGAATAAATATACAGGGTGTTCCATTTGAAAAAGTCGAGAAAAATTACATTTCGCGTAATGTGATGAAAACAAACAGATTTTGAAAATATTGATTACAACCCTGGCATCATGGCTCTCTAATGGGGGCCATGGCACATTTAGAACTTAGCTGGTACATGGATTGCTGTCAAGAGGCGATGGCACATTGAAGGTAATGTGGCAAGCACTAAAATTCGAATCGTTGTAGTACAATAGCCTACGGTAAAAAGCGATCTTACTGAATTTGAACTACCCTGTACGTTGTCCAACCTTTTGCACATTGCACTAAAACCCTTATCAATCGACCATGTAAGCCTTACATCTCTTTTGGTGTAATGGAGGGCCTCGTTTTAATACTTTTATTATTATTTGGACACGTTAGTAGTTACATCTAATACGATGGCCTTCTTCGATTCCATTATGAAATTATAATAATTTAGTAGCAGGGCAGTAACCCTTGGGAAAATCGTTAAAAATGTAATTATCAAATTTTGACGTAGTTAGTGTTAAATTTTTTTGACAAAAACAAAGAGCGGCTTCCAATAACAATATAAGAATATAAAAAAGTCATACATTATTAACAATAGTTAAATATCATAGGAAATGATAGCACAAAAATGACGATAGGATCAATTGAATTTTATTCGAGCCATCATAATCATTGTAGTACCTCTATAATACCTACAGGTTGTTTATAAAAAATTTTGTAATGCTAGATCAAATAGTATTTTTTACAACATGAGATGAAACATACGTTTTTTTCGTGAGATAGAATTTAATTCACAAGCCCCGTAGGGGCGAGTGAATTAATCTTTCGAACGAAAAAAACGGATTTCATCTCGAGTCGTAAATGCTATTTTTTCTACGACGATAATTAGTACATTTTAAAAAAATAATTCTTTTTACTAAAATGTGAACCGACCACAAAAAAACTGGTTTCACCTCATGTTGTAAATAACATCTGCTTGTAATAACACTTTTTCTCACTAGAGACGAAAATGCTATTTTCGTAACGAGTAAGTGATGACGAAATGCTTAGTTTCACATATGGGAGTAGAAAATAGTATTTTTTACAACATGAGATGAAACATACGTTTTTTTCGTGAGATAGAATTTAATTCACAAGCCCCGTAGGGGCGAGTGAATTAATCTTTCGAACGAAAAAAACGGATTTCATCTCGAGTCGTAAATGCTATTTTTTCTACGACGATAATTAGTACATTTTAAAAAAATAATTCTTTTTACTAAAATGTGAACCGACCACAAAAAAACTGGTTTCACCTCATGTTGTAAATAACATCTGCTTGTAATAACACTTTTTCTCACTAGAGACGAAAATGCTATTTTCGTAACGAGTAAGTGATGACGAAATGCTTAGTTTCACATATGGGAGTAGAAAAAATTGTTTAAGTATAAAATTAGAATTTACGATTGCATTTGATATTATTTAGTTTATTTTTAGTCAGCGCAAATTGAAAAATATTAAATGAAAATCGATAATGAATAATAAATGTATACTTTTAACAAAGGGAAATAAAACGTAAGAGGATTAATTTCGAAATTTGTTCTTGAAAGCGCATTGTTATGGCGGGTGGTGCACTGATTTAAATGATTGGGAAAAAAGAATCCCCTCTTTTAACTATATTTCAACCACCCATTATACAACAAAAAGGGTATAATCAAGTTTAAAAAACTATATCGATTTCAAAATAAATAGAAATTATAAATAATTCACATTATTAATCCCTATATTTATGAATTGCAAGGGAAAACTTTACTAAACTTCCACGTCATGTAAAATTGTAAAAGAAGATTAATATAAACTGACCATTCGATTGAGTGCCGTAGTTAGGAATGACGTGGTATACAATAATAGGTGGTTAAATGAAGTTATTTTACCTCAAACACAATAAAATTGTATAGTACTACAGTAGTTATTTGTGATTGTGTGCTTCAAACAGTTAGGGGTGAGTGTATTGACTTGCTATAAATTACTCATAAAGCCGAAGTAGACAAAAGAAAATATTTTCTTTTTGAAATTAATACTTTTTTTAAGATTCGAATAATTTATACACTGTGTTCATAAATGATTGGTACTGCTTCTTATGCAACCCAACGTACCATGTTCTCTATGTATAATTATACATTATGCGTCGGTACCGTCGGTACTTGTAGATCAAGTAGAATATTTAAATAATTTAGAAAATGTTTGTTTTGACCCAACCTAAAAATTTCTTGCGGGTATGCAACCAAACTTACCGGGACCAATCATTAATGAACACACTGACAATCTTAATGTAGCCAGTAGTGATTTTAGTTGTTTGCATAAATTCTCCTTAATATAGAAACATCCTGTATAATAAATTTATTTATAATTAATTGCTACCAATGCAAATGGTGACATAAATAAAATTTTAATATTTTAATATTTGATGTAGATCAGATACTGGATCTGATCTATCACTGTGACGCAGTGGGCCGCATTAAATGGCTGCTAATACCCAAAAATCAAGCTAAAATGTGGAACTACTGAGTTCCCATCCAACTTCCAACTAATAATATCCAAATATGGACTAATATAGTAACATAGAGGCGGGTGTTGTATTTAAAAAAAATATCGATGACATCATCAGAGTCACAAAAATGGAGAAAAGTAGCTACACTAAAAGCTGCATCTTATCGCCCGAATTAGCACATATGAAACTTCAGTTGGATATCTTTATTCATTATTCAGACATCTACAGTGGCACCACGCTTACAAAAGCCCCGACGGGGCGTGGTCTGGGAGAGCAAAGATTGTACATATACTTAATTTTTTTTCTTTACCGACACGTGACCACTTTTAGTTGAAAACGACGTTTACGAGTTTAATTATTTAATTTAGTTAATATAACATTTATTGTTAATTATTATTAAATATTTATTTAGAAATATTATTATTAAATTACAGTGAAGTTAAATATAACGACGGCGAAGGGGCCGACTAAAAAGGGTCGTTATATACGGTCGTCGTTATATCAAATATAGTCAAGAGACAAAATAAATGCGTTAGGGTTTTTCCCGTCCGCCGCCGGGTAATTTCCTGAGACTTATTTGCAGCCATAGTTTGCAAGCATTGCCCAGGCGAAGCCAAAAACCACGTGCTAGTCTTTAAAATATCGGGTAGCGCCGTTATACCCGGTCTGCCAAACTAAATTTTTTGTGGGCGTTAAAAGCGACTTCGTCGCTATAGCGAAATTTTTTTGCATTGAGTAGGATACAAATTCAACCAAACTTTCAAATCCCCGCCGTAATATGCGACTTGTTATAAGCGACGTCGTTATTCGCAATTTTCAACTGTAATAACCCTAGGGCATTGATAACAACCGAAATAATTTTGTCAAAATGTACTTGAAAGATAGACAAAATTATGAGGATTTATCAATGCCCGAGGGATATTTAACGTCAAAAGTGACAATTCGTTGAATTTTATACGATATCGCGTCGGCAGAGCAATTGCAAATTACCCTAGGGTGATTGTCAGTTAAAGTTTTATGTGATTGGGTAAAAATGAACATGTGACTGAAAATTGTAAAATTTGATTGGCTGTGTATGTGAAAAAAAAATATCACTATAATTATTTAATAATCATGCTCAAAGTCACGTGGTGGTAAAGAAAAAAATTCAAGTTTATGTATTCAGAATTTATGCCGAACCATTGAATAATTAGCCCCTACTCTACCAGGAAGCAGCCCTTTAGCTAATAATATGGATCGCAATAGTTTTCTAAATAATAGCGATTTCCTGTCACTTTCTCCAATAGAAATGGTTACTTATACTCCCACTTATAAGGAAAGATCATGACAGCCAATGATAATGTAAACTCGACGGAATGAATGAGTCATCCCTGGACTTCTAAAATGTCATTTCTGTCGCATTTTCTCTTATAGACAACGGTTGCTAACCCTCCTTCCAGATGCTCTAAAAGTGCCGAACCTTAGAACATAAAACATCAGGAAGGAGCCTTGGCAACCGTTATCTATAGGAGAAAATGCGACGAAAATGCCATTTTGGACTTCCATTGCGTTAACATTATTAGTATATGAGTATAAGGAATCGTTGGAGTAATTGAACGGAAATCGCTATATTTACTGTTTCATTGCGATCCATATTATTAATTCAAAAAGTCTTTCCTGGTAGAGTAGGGGGTATTTTTTTATTCAATGTGCCGAACAATAAATTGTGTGCAAGAGTCTACTGAAACAAATTCCTTGATTAGTCCAAATTGTTCCCTTTTTAAATTAGTTTGAATATTTTCCGATTTGTGTAAGGTTGGTGGCACCGTAACTGGAAGAAAGTTTATGAATCATCCTGTATAAAAGATCGAAAACTGTCTTGATTATTATTTGAATTGCCAATAATCTCGAATCAAACCAAAAGTAAACTAAACAGAGGGTTCTACTATTTATCACATCAATAGTTACAAGAAAATTTACATCAAGATACTGTAGAAAGTTATTTGATTAAGGTCGGTTTGCACCACTTTCCCTTAACTTAAACTATATAAACTAAATTGAGTTTTGTGACAGTTTTTCCGTTGATATGAATATAATGCATTCATAAATATTAAGTCGTAACTATACAAGTTCAATTTAAAGAGCAGTGGTGCAAACAGGCCTTAATGACCAATTTTAAATAATTAAATTTGCTCTCCGACGATGGAATCGGTTAAATTGAAAATTGTGCTTGATGAAGTATAATTCGAGCACGCTCATGTAACGTCAACACCATCCTGCATTTCTTCCCCCAGTCGTGAGATTGGATGAGTTTATTGGAAATGTCGCAAATGATATTTAATTATCATATTTTTTTGCTTTATCCTATAATTTTACTGTTACATCTAACGATTTCACTAGCAACTTTTAAATAAAAATAGCACTTTTAATTATTAATTATTCGATGTCAACCTTCTGTTCGTTTGGGCTTTGATTTAAGTTTCTCCCGAGATCATAACTATACAGGGTGTATAATCCGACCGTGGCCTACGATCCGACTTATGAAATACTTATGGGCCGTACTTGGGTTGAGATTTGAACTTCGTGTGTCCAGATTTTTTATTAACAAAAAACTAACTTTTTAGGGGTTGAAATTAGCGTCAACCTCTTAAGGGGTGACATTTTCTTAAAACTTCCACCACATCAGAGTGACTTTTATAAAATATATCGGCTGTACAAAAAGCATTAAACTATTTGTTATACTTTTGGAAATATAGCAAGTTGTTTACATTTTAACCCTTGAGAACCTATAACTTTTTATAGGGGTGCATTTTTGCATTTTATTTTAAGAGGGGCAAATTTTCTTTTCTGGTCCTGGAAGTTCACTATAGAAGCTTGTTGATATAATGTCACAGCTAAAAAACAAACTGTGTTATTTTGTATACCAACCCTATTTTGTATAGTACAGTGTGTTCAAAAATGGTTGGTCCCGATAAGTTTAGTTGCATACGCGTAAGTATTTTTAAAACAAAAATATTTTGTACTGGTGTTCTTGGGTCCTTATTGTTCGGAGGTTATTCGCTGATATAATATGTATAATCGGAAGACCCGGATTATTTGTTTTAAAATTAAAACTTCATTACTTCTCTCGCTACATAAATACTTTTGTGGAGCCTATACGTTATTTTTAGTGTTCAATAAAAATAAGAAGTTGAAAAAAAAGCTATTACCGGCTATTACAATTTATTTACTACGCTCGTTATTACCGAGCTATTAAATCGTAATTTAACCGAAACCTTAATCAAACATTGAGTTCAACGCTCACATTTAGAATTAGAACTGTTGATTAATAATTTATTTGTAATCGCAGATATATGTAGAAGGTATGTAATATTAATATTACATAATAATTAGGTATGCAACTAATAAATTGTGGCTTCTGATGGCTTCTTGTTCTCTATTGCTTTGTATAATTACTGTAATTGTATACAAACGTACTAGATTATTTTAATTAAAATGTATATTATTGAAGCAATTATTGTAGTCATTATTTAAAATACGCTTCAAAACTGAAAAATTCTTTACATGGTGATTCAGTTTCAAATCTACACTGAGGGTGGTCTTCGAAACTGTATCTAAAAGGCCGTCTACAAACACAGGCTTGTCTTCCGGTTTGGCCTGTGCATAGGTCAAGCGTGTGGACACTGTTCGTGTGACCTGCACACCGTGCACAGTGCACATGCACAGGCCAAACCAGAGCGTCTGGACAGCGTTCAGGCCGCCTGCACAGGCCAAACCGGAAATCAAGGCCTGCATGTGTGGACGGGCCTTAAGAGATCTGTAGTTGGTCAAATTGTCAAATTCAAGTCCCCATCCACGTATCCTGAAATTAAGAAAAAATTCCTGTGTTCAGGGTCGTATTCAAATATTTTTCTCACACCCAAAACATCGAAGAACAGTAGGGTAGCCGGTAGCCGTTGTAGCTACTAACCGCCAATAGCAACTATACGCTGTCCAGAGAACAGACACAGCTAAGCCACTTCCAAAAAATGCGCGCGAATTTCGAATGGAATTTTTCTATTGGTCGAATTTTGAAAATCCGGTCTAGAACACTCACACAAGAATTGACATGCGGCAACCTTATTTGACAGAAATTTGGGGAGTGGCTTAGCTGCAGCTGTTCGCTGAATTAATGAGAGTTGGAGGATAAACGTCGTAAATAAAGGCCCAATTACAGTCAACGCAAGTTGCTAAATGAGGTCATTACATTTAGCTACTTGCATCGAGTGAACGTCAATTATTTACTAAATTTAGTTACTTCGTTTAGTAGCTGCTTTAGCTATAATACAGTATTTGTGTAAATGGGCATTTATTTGCGAGTAACTAAAATATAATTTTGTCGAGCATCCAACTACAATTTTGTTTGCAATTTAATTAAGTAATAATTAAAATATTATCGCCCCTTTGACATCATCTCTTTTATTTTTTGTTCATTTTTTTCTCCGAGTAACTGGAAACTTTTTGTAATTTTTTTTCTCCTCACCTCATCCTTATATTTATTAGGTCGGATAAAATAACAAACATCATGCGGAAACAAAATATCTGCAGGTTATGATTATTGCTCTCAATGTTGGATTTTATAGATATAATATCAAATACCTGTCTGTTTATGAAAAGTATTTATTTGAAATGCAGAAAATATTACACAGGGTGAATTTTTTAACATGACTAGATCATGAACGCGCCCTATTTTTCTCTGTTTATGTCTCTTCTATCTATGACTATCATCTGTCACTCATCATATGCGAGATGAGATGACATATGGCATGAAAGATGTGATTACAGACGGGATGACAGATGGGATGACAGATGGTACGACAGATAGAATCACAGATATAATGACAGATGGGATATCAGATGACCCCCCTGATATATGAAATGACAGTTGAAATGATATATGACATGCCAGATAACCCTCTATGGTGACATATTAACATTTGACATGTATAGCGACTATGGTGACAGATGAACCCCCTCTGACAGATAACTCTAATGACAGATTGACATTTGACACATGGTAACAATGGTTACCACGTCACTATGGGGTCATACCACATCCCATTTTTCTAAACAAACCAATCCCTATCCTACTTCTCCCACTGCCCATTTTGCTAAACCAATCCCTATGCTATTTTCTCCACTCTCTCTATCTCTATCTTTTTTATATATCCGTCTCTTTCGGACCTAACTGCGCATTTCCGATGATCCATGAGTTTTTTTATTGTGTACACGCTAAAATCTCGAAAACAAAGTTGAACACCCCAAACATCAACCAATGAAAAAATAAATAATGCTACTATATTATGTCCCTCTTCAGATTAAACAACTTTTACTTTAAACTTTTTTTTCTAAAATGCCTTGTTTTCGAGATATTAGCGTGTGTCAAGTTGATAAACTAACCCTGTATATTCAAAAAATGCTTGCTGCTATATACTCAACTTTTTTTAACAAACTTTGTAATCAAGTTCTGTAGGTTTTGCATAAAGCTTGTTATTGCAATGACGTCCAACAGTGCCACAAATCCTTTGATCTTGAAATTGATAAGTCACTTTGTATGGTATTTCACTCCACAAACGTAATTTGTGTTTATATTATACAGGATGTTCCTGAAGCGCACAAACGCATTCTTGAGATCAAAATGAGACACGTCTAACTGAACTTGCGTATAGCATGGATTAACACTTGTTTTTATTTTTTTCCAGGTTTAGAGAAGAATAAGAAGGCGGTTATAAACAAACTATTTCAAAAAACAATCGCAAATGAAGAAGTAAAACCTCCGAATAAGAATAATGAAGAAACAAACAAGAACTCGCCAATTACACCCGTAAGTAACCAAGAAAAAGTAGAATCAAAATCTCATAAAAAATCGCGTAAAAAACACGAAATCGATAATCAATTGTACATTTCAAGTCTTTATATCGACGATAATCCAGATAGTCAAGTTCCTAAAGTAATTTTAATGCCAGTAAGTTCTATCGAACCGCCCGAACCTTACGAAAGAACAGGTCCAGTTATTGAGTTAAAACAGGAAGTTGATAACGACCCACTTAGCGATGAAGAAGGCGCACTTCAAATAAATTTAGAAGAAGTCGATACCGAAACTACAACAAAAAAAAACCATCTTGAGCCTCCAGTGAGTAAAGAAGATATTTCAAATTCTACAAACAATCCAGAAATGTTGTCCGAAACTAACAATCACGAAATTGGAAGACATAATTTACCATTAAAAGTACTCGAAAGGCGTAAGAGCATAGCTGAACCTTTACGAGCATTGCCGACATTTTGTGCTATAAGGCGGGAAAATATCGCCGAAGAAAGCAAGTCGGATAAAACTATAGATGAAGCTATTAAGAAAACTGAGAACTATTTGCTAAGTAGTGATGTGACGGAGGAAAGTGACAAGGAGAGTCGTTCAGAAAGCGTTAGTGAAGTTTCAAAAACGCCTGAAGCGTTACAAGAGCCACCGAAACCTCATAATTTGGATAGACACGAAAATATTACAGTAACAAATAAAATTCAACCTCAAGAAGCAAAGGCTTCCCCAGAAGACAACTTACAGACTAAAAATTGCAAATCATCTAGAAAAAGACGTGAAAATGATCAAGCTACTAGTTCATCTCGAGAATTGGAGATGCTCTTAAAAATGCCAAATTCCCAAGCAATTAATTTACCCAATAGAGTTGGAGAGAATTTTGTTGCTGAAACACCTCGAGAAAATAAATTCCGTTCTCCAAAAAATTGGGAAAATGTAAGAAATGAAATTGTGGACGTTCCTCCTTTACCAACTCCATTAGCAACCAATTATCACCGTCCAGAATGGAATAAATTAAACTTTGTACAAAATGACAATGTGGATAAAATTAATCGAGCTCCACAAATGGAAGGTTTTAACTGTTCCACTCGAGAATGTTTAAGGTGTAACGATGAATCGGAAAGACTACCCCAAATACATCATCTAGTGCCAAATTATAAAAATTACGATTATGCATTTCCCAAGTCCACGGTCGAGCCTCGCTTGCCGAACGTAGCAAACGTGCAAAGTTTCGAAAAACAAGAGGAGAATCGAATAAGAAACGAATTTCAAAATTACCACCTTCCGAATCGTAGTCCGTTTAGACAAAATAATCCAAATGGAGCCCAATTCAACGTCGGTAACAGAAATCTCGAAGAATTGTATCCAAATATTTATAATAATTATCAAGGATCTCCACTTTATAACCTCAATAAAAATTTAAAAGAAACGAGAAAACGTAAAAATTTCGAACCTCAAGAAAGTGCGAAGAGAAGAAAACCTAGCGATGCTCCAAATGCCAACTATCCTGGATTTTATAACCCAAATTTTCCATATTACCCACCAGTCGAAACTCAAAATTTAAATATTTTACCAAACTTAATTTCTTCAAACGATAGTTACCCCAGAGCTCCAATATTACCTCAACAGTATTTCAACCAACAAAACAATCCTCGAAGATTTATTAACGAAGACCCTTACGCAACCCTAAAAGCGGTCCCCAATAACTTTCTACTCAAAAACAAAAATGCGCCTGATCCAAAAATATTTTCACATCCACCCCATAATTCCGATCCAAACATTCACCCACGTTTTTGGAACCAAAATCGCCTCGGAGATAAATTTCCAATAGAGGAAATTACGGTAACTAAAATAACAGAAGAAAATTTAAACGGTTCTCATTGCAAGAGTCAAGTGGTCGAACAACCATCTGTAGTGATTTTTAAAACGACACCACCAATGGTTGCAACAAATTTATCTACTGAAAGCAGAGATAAAGCTAAAGTCGCTTCTGATGTTATAATTAAATCGCCCGGAGTGAAAAGTCCTCCATTGTTTCAGCAAATGCTACCAAGCTGGAAAAATGGTTGTTTCCAAAATAAAAACGTCGAGGATTATTCACAACCACCAATTATGCCGGAATTAATAAAAGGGGGCGTTACGAACGAAATACAGTTTGTTAGTCCTAGTTTATTTGCCCAGCTACCTGTTGAGGGGTTCCGAGGTAAAAATATGGAAACTTTGGATAAAAATAAAAACGAAGCTACTTTGGATGGAAACGTTTTCAAAAATCACTATTCGAGTGGTGGCAATGAAATTAATTCTACTCAAACACAAGAAAGCTCATTTACCAACTCCATAATTAAACCGTCTAATTTTAAACCGACTTTATACCGTGGAAAAAACCTCTTATCTCCACGACAACAACCGTTCAATAATTCTTCAATTTTTGGAAATAATCCGCCAACTTTTGGCCAAAATTTCAAATCTCCTCAAAGGAGTGCAAGTAAAGACGACTACTTTTCGGATTATGAGTTAGAATTACAATCCGAGGCTATTTTAAATTTGAATATAAACGATGGAATCAAAACACTTACTGCACAACATTCCAACCCTAATAAAAGGATTCATTCCATAACCAATAATAATTTATATAGTAGGCCAAATTTAAACACCAACGGTAACCATTTTGCATATAATCCAGCAACCATTCAAGATCTAACCTATAAAAATAAATCCTCGACTAAAGACTCTCTAAACAATATGTTCGTCAATTCCAAAATAAGCTGCGACGAAATTAAATCGCCACGTTTAGCGTACTGTAGCCCCACTTACAATAATGGTGGATGGTCGAATTTTAGCTCTCCAACTTCGAGCCAAAAAAGTAACCAATCGCCCCAAAGAGCAAACCATTTAGTAATTAACGAAACAAACGCATCACCTCCTAAAATTAACAAAGAGTCAACGCCAACTCTCCAAACTTTACTTTGTGGTCTGGAAGAAACCAGACTGGATGAGTCGCCTCCCAAGCCAATGATAATTTCCAATAACGTTTGGAGAGATCCTAATAAAACTAAAAATCAGCCTCTTGCAATGCCAAATTTAAGTCCAGTTTTGACTGTTAAGGATTTATCTACCAATTCTAGAAATGCATGGACTTCGAGTAACTCGAGTCCTTTTAGTAGTCGCCAAATGCCAAATTTGAGCCCAGTAAACATTTTAAAAAACGATTTTGCCTTTTGTTCGAAACCCACCCCATCTACGTGTTCAGCTTTTGATAAAACCATTTCCCCGCCAAATATTTTCCCAAATCCACCTCCTACTAATTCAATTAACGTATTCAAAGATCATCTTATGATGAACAAAGAAACCACCGACTTCGTTCCAAATAGTTCCAATTTTCGGAAAGCCTGTCTCAGTCCCCTCAATAATAATGCAATTAGCCCATCAAATGGGGCTAATTTTGCAATTTTGAAACACCAAATTCAAAACGTGTCGCCTCAACATACTAATCAAGATATGCCAACATTCGCCCAAAGTAAAATGGGCGAAAGGACGGGCTCTAGTTTGAACGAGCGTTGTGAACTAAAACCAGCTTGTACCATTGAGCCACACACATTTCTTAATGATTATTCTCGTAACAGGGAAATGATTGCTTCTACTGGAATTAATTTATGTTTAGTAAAAGAAAAATGTGATCCAAACACTCAAAACAGTCTTAACGAAGACTCCAGCTCTTCAAATGCAATTAAAGAGTTTTCAACGAGGGAAAAGTACGATCCAAAAATTCTAAAGCGTAAGATGAGTAGTGGTATTTCTCCAAGTGGTGACTTTTCGTCGAGTGGAATTAAATCGATTCCTTTGGAAAGAAACAAATATGATTCAAACAGTCCAACCTCATCCAATGATATTAATTTATCTTCTGTAATGGAAAACGATCGTTCAAATATTTTAAACAGTAATGAGAGTGCTTTCAATAAATTTGCTTCTGGTTTTGAAACCGTAGATGAGGTCACAGTTCCAATTTTGAAAGAAAACCAAATCACGCCAGATAAAAATCTCGGCTTAAACTCGAATAACAATTTAAAATATGACCAAAATTCTGATATTAAAATTAAATCAAAACCTCTTCATCTAAAATCTAATAGAGGTGCAGGTTTTCCACCTCCACCTTCTAATTCTGAATTTAGACTAATAAGTTTGACTCCAATAGAGGAAGCACAAAAATCTACTTCACCCACTGGAATGAAGTCAAAATCGGAAAAATCAAAACCTCTTTATCTAAATGCTAATGGAGGTGGAGGAGGAAGGTTTTCACCTCCATCTTATAATTCAGAATTTAGACTAACAAATTTGACTCAAACCGAGGAAGTCAAGAAATCTTCTTCAGCCACGGTAACGAAGCCAATGTCGGAAAAACCAAACCCTATTTATCTAAATACTAAAAGTAGTGGAGGAGGAAGAGGGTTTTCACCTCCACCTTCTAATTTTGAATTTAGACAAATAAGTTTGACTCCAACCGAAGAAGCCAAAAAATCTGCTTCACCCACTGAAACGAAGTCAAAATCGGAAAAATCAAAACCTCTTTATCTAAATACTATTGGAGGTGAAAGAGCAGGGGGAGGCGGGTTTTCACCTCCACCTTCTCATTCTGAATTTAGACTAATAAATTTGACTCCAACAGAGGAAACCAAAAAATCTACTTCACCCACTGTAACGAAGCCAAAGTCAGAAAAACCAAAACCTCTGTATCTAAATGCTAATAGATGTGGAGGAGAGTTTTCACCTCCATCTTCTAATTCTGAATTTAGAATAACAAATTTGACTCCAACCGATGAAACTAAAAAATCTACTTCGCCTACTGTATCCAAGCCAAAGTCGGAAAAACAAAAACCTCTTTATCTAAATGCTAATAGATGTGGAGGAGAAGGAAGGTTTTCACCTCCACTTTCTAATTCTGAATTTAGACTAGTAAACTTGACTCCAACCGAGGAAGCCCAAAAATCTCCTTCACCCACTATAACGAAGCCAAAACCACAATCTCTTTATCCAAATGCTAATAGAGGTGGAGTAGAAGGAGGAGGGTTTTCATTTCCACCTTCTAACTCAGAATTTAGACTAATAAATTTGGCCCCAACCGAGGAAACTAAAAAATCTACTTCGCCTATTGTATCGAAGCCAAAGTCGGAAAAATCAAAACCTCTTTATCTAAATGCTAATAGATGTGGAGGAGGAGGGTCTTCACCTCCACTTTCTAATTCTGAATGTAAACAAATAAGTTTGACTGCAACAGAGGAAACCAAAAAATCGACTTCGCTTACTGGAACGAACCCAAAGTCGGAAAGATCAAAACCTCTTTATCTAAATACTAATGGAGGTGGAAGAGGAGGGGGAGTAGGGTTTTCATCTCCACTTTCTAATTCCGAATTTAGTATAGTAAATATGGCTCCAACAGAGGAAACCAAAAAATCGACTTCGCCTACTGGAACGAACCCAAAGTCGGAAAGATCAAAACCTCTTTATCTAAATACTAATGGAGGTGGAAGAGGAGGGGGAGTAGGGTTTTCACCTCCACTTTCTAATTCCGAATTTTGTCTAGTAAATATGGCTCCAACAGAGGAAACCAAAAAATCGACTTCACCCACTGTAACGAAGCCCAAGTCGGAACAACCAAAACCATATTCTCTAAATGCTATTAGAGGTGGAGGGGGGTTTTCACCTCCACTTTATAATTCTGAATTTAGACAAATAAGTTTAGCTCCAACCGAGGAAATTAAAAAATCTACTTCACCCACTGTCTCGAAGCCAAAGTCGGAGAAACCAAAACCACATTCTCTAAATGCTATTAGATGTGGAGGAGAAGGAGGGTTTTCACCTCCACCTGAGGAAACCAAAAAATCTACTTCACCCACTGGAACGAAGCCAAAGTCGGAAAAACCAAAACCAAATCATCAAAATGCTAATAGAGATAAAGGAGGAAGAGGGGAGTTTTCACATTCGCCTTTTACTTCTGAATTTAGACAAATAAGTTTGACTCCAGCCGAGGAAACCAAAAAATCTCCATCACCCACCGTAGCAAAGTCAAAGTCTGAAAAAGCAAAACCTGTTTATCTAAATGCTATTAGAAGTGAAGGAGGAGGAGGGTTTTCACCCCCACTTTCTAATTCTGAATTTACAATAATAGATTTAACTTCAACAGAGGAAACCGAAAAATCTATTTCACCCACTGAAATGAAGCTAAAGTCAGAAAAATCAAAACCTCTTTATCAAAATGCTAATAAAGGTGGAGAAGGAGAGTTTTCACCTCCACCTTCCAATTGTGAATTTAGACTAATAAATTCGACTCAAACCGAGGAAACCAAAAAATCTACTTCACTCACTGGAACGAATCCAAAATTGGAGAAATCAAAACCTCTTCATCTAAATGCTAATGAATGTAAAAGAAGAGATTCTTCAGTCCAACCTTCAAATTCTGAATTTAGTCTAAAAAATGTGACTCCAACCAATCTAGAAGAAAAATCTATTTTACCCACTGGACCGGAGCAAAAGTCAGAAAAATCAAATTCTAATCCTACAAAAGTTATACCGCCATCTTCAAAATTAGCTTTGGGTTCAGGTAATTTAAAAGATGACCAAAAACATACGTCGCAAAATGATGTAATCCATGATGTTGAACTGAAGTCTCCAGTTCAAGAAGATTTGAATTTATCAAAAAATGAAGTACAAACAACCAAGTCGTATAATTTAAGAAACAATTCGAAACCATTCCTCATGGATAATTATTTATTTTCCAAAAATGATTTAGTACTTGAGAAATTGTGGAAACGATCCAAAACGTCAATAAGCAATTCACGTGGTAAAAAAGAAGGGAATTTAAAGAAGAAGTCTACCACTTCCAAATTAAATAAACCCAGAGGTCAAACCGCTACATCGTCCCCTAATAATTCACCACCGTCATCTAATTCTGAAGCAACAAATCTTGGTACAAATGGTGAAACAAAAAAAACTTTTTCCACAGGAATAAAATTAAAACCAAACTCTAGTCCTAAAAAGAACAGACTATTATTACCAAAACCATCAACTTTTAGTTTGAATATCTTTAACGTCGAGCAAGTTCCAAATGTTAAAGTTATGCCAGCTCCAGTTAATCCGAACAAAAAATGTGTGGAAAATCCAGCTCCTGATGCCGAACTAAAGACATTTCCGCTTCAAGAAGATTTATCAAAAAATGGACAAAGCGTAACTTCTGCACAAAGCTTAAAGGAGAGATCGTATAATTTAAGGAAAAATGGCAAGCCATCCCTCATGAAAGATTTCAAGCGTTCCAAGGAAGTTGCGCTTGAGAAATTAAGCAAACAATCTAGTCCAAAAAGGACTTCTGTAGGTGTTAAAAAGCTTCCTCCGAAATTAAATTCAACACCACCAACTGATGGTGCCGAATCTGACCATGAGAAAAGTTACTCTGAATCGTCGACACCTGAAAAGACAACGTTGCCTTCTGATGAAGCAAATTTAGATAAAAGTAAAGTTACAATCGACAATGATCCAAAGATTCAAAAACATGTTCTCCGAGTGTACTTACACCAATTAAAAATTACCCCAAAAGACAAAACTGATGAAAACGCCAAATTGGATGTTGCAAGTACGAAAGTAGAGCCGCCGAGTTGCCAAAGTAAAAAACGTTCTTTACCAAACTTAAATCCCATCGATAAAAAAAGTTCGCCAAGTTTGTCCGTTTCAAAAATTCCCAACTCTTCTGATTCGAAAAGGCAAAAATTGGATGATGAGTCAAGTCCAAGTGTTGTGGCTGAAGAGAAAAAGTTTAAATCGGATATCGAGACAGTTTTGCCTCAAAATAAAGAGTCCATTACGCCAAACGTTAAAAATGATAGGTTGCCTCAAGAAAGCTCGGCTGTTGGAACAAACGTCACAAAGGAAGAGAAACTGCCTCCAACTAGTTCGTCTTCTGATGGTTTGAAAGGTGGTTCGAGTTGTGGGAACGGAAACGAGTTGGCTTTAAATTTGACGGTTAAAAAAAATGTTGGGGAAGGTTGCATTTTGGAAGACATGGCATTGGGTGTAAATAGAAGCAATAATTTGGGGGTGTTGAAAACAGCTGAAAATAGGGTACAAATGAGCGAATTAGTGAAATCGATGGAACAATGCAATGAAAATGACTTTTACGAGTGCGAGGTTGTGGAAGAGCGTTTTGATGAGTCTCAAGACGAAATTTTAGACTTATCCCTGCCATCTTCGCGTAGAAAAAAAGAAAATTATAGTTACGAAGAAGAAATACTTCCGAATTACATAAGCAAAGACGGTTGTGTAATTCGACCTACTGTAGCCGAAGGTCGGATAAATGGTGGATTTTTTCAAAATTCGTTTCAGAAATTCATCGAAACGAATTCGACTAAATTGAAAATTAATAACATGCTCTGTATAAATAAAATGTGTTCGATTTCGATCAAAGAAGGCTTAGTTTCACAGTTTCCGTTAAATCGTTCCTTGTTTCGAATTATGTTGAGTCGCGTTTATGAAAAAGATAGCGAGAACCATCAAGATGATAATTTCAGTAAGAAAGAGAATTTAATTTTTCGTCTATCTCACCGACACATAACAATCACAAGGAAGAATTTGATCGATAGGATAAACAAAAATAAGTGTATTTACGTCTTTTATTTGCCAAATTTGATTATTGAGAGAAAGAAGAAGGATAACATTTTTCCAAATGTCGAAATACATTGTGAAGAAGGCATAATGCCTCTTAGTGTTGTTAAGTCGTCAACGTTAAGAGCACTTAATTGTATGGCTAAAAATTTGGGCGATTTGAATTTCGAAAACTTATCAACGGACAAGAAGCCAAATTTGGCTTTAATAAACGGCTCTTGGAAATTTCGTGAAATTAAAGAAAAGGTCACTAAGAGACGCTTGTTTATTTTTCGTCTTTTGAATAATAACGACGAAAAGGAAGATTTAAATGTTGCCAAAAATTGTAACGAATTTAATGGAAATTTAATGAAAAATAGGTATGAATATTACTAAATGATATTTTTGTTAGGTTAAGTCGTTTTCTTATAGGACTGCAGACCATTTCAGCGACATCCTTCAATCTTTCATAACCGCCACGTATACTTTTAGGTACGAAAGGTATGTTCGTTTTTTAAGCACCCATATATACGAGTCTGCACAAGTTGAAGAAACGTCCTCAACCTCTAATGCTAAAGATAATACTGAAGCAGCTAAAAATAGTGAATTAAAAAATAAAGTTGGGATGGTGGCTGAAGAGGAGCCTATTTGTGATGTTGTTGAAGCGCCTAAAACTTGTAAAAGTGAGATAAACTTGAAATCGCCAAAAAACGAAGAGTTTCCAAAAAAGACGGCTTTAGTAAACGACGACGTTCTTAAAAGCCCTTCAAATAAAAATCCAGCCTCATCACCTCATATTAGCAAATTGCCAAACGTTCCAATTAATTCCAAAGAAGCACCATCGACGAATCGTTTGGAAAAGAAACCTGCGAAAAGAGAGGCTTCTCAAGAGCTGGATAAACTCACCAGTACGAGCAGCTTGGTGTCAGATGTAAGTTTAAACTCTGCTTTCAATGTTCCAACTCAAACGTATGTGTCTTCTGGTGTAACAGAAACTCCACAATTGATCCCAAAAGAACTCAACGTAACCGAACAACCGAAAGCATCTTTGACAAATATCAAAAACAAATCTGTAATTATACATCAAAACATAGTGTTGCCATCTAATCAAAAACGAACGAGGGCGCCAAATAAAAAAAAACAAATGAGCTGTTTAAACGAAAGACAAAGTTACAATGTCAATTATATGTGTCAAAATCAAAATTTTGCTCCGCACGCCGAAAGTTCCAATTTGGAACAAACTTTGACCACAAACCCACCACAACATATTTCTTATAGTCAAATGCAACAAGCAAAAAATCTTCAAATGGAAATGGAAAATAATCGTCAATTTCAACAAAAAGCTCAACTTTTAAGCGCAGAAAAATTATTTTTGTCAAAATTAAACAGCAACGACGTCCTCTCGCCGCAGCAATACTGCGAGGAACTTTTTAATTTAGTTAGCAGCAACTGTCCCATGGATTTCTACAATTTTTATAGTTTCATAACGAAACGACAAGTTTTATTAAATGAAAATCCCATTAGTTTTCGTGCATTTTTACGATTACAAAATGAAGGCAAATTAAATTACGTGGCCGCTCAATATAGAAATTATTACGACAAACACGAAAACGATCGTTTTAGATATAAGCAACGCAAGTGATAAGTTTTAAAAATTCGGTTGTGTACTTCAAATGTTGAAGAATGCTATTCAAAAGTTGTATTTGAAAAATTTACGTCTTATAAATAGCGAGCGATCAAAATTACATTAAATCGAGAAGGCTGAGGAATTATTTTTTATTACCAAATGCGTTTGTTTAAAATGTAAGGGAAAACCGTTAGCCACTTTAATATCCAGTTGATATCACTAATAGTCATAATTCCTAATAGGGTAAGGTTCAAAGAAGGCAGTGACATATTTAAATATAGGAAATAAGAGCCTAATTAGTGAGAAAAGTCCAATTGAACTTGGCGTAATTACAAAAAAAACAAAAAATGTTATGTAAAAACAACATGTTGTTTTTACTATATTCAAATATGTCATTGCCTTCTTTGAACCTTACCCTATCAGGAATTATGACTATTGGTGATATCAACCGGATATTAAAGTCGCTAACGGTTACGAGCGAAATGTCTAAATATCAACTTTCTCACCCATTCGTTAGAAACCGCCCTCTTAAAGCTTTCGAATAATTCTTCAACGCTCTCGACGAATACGAATTTTGATCGCTCTTTAATTTATATTGTTGTTAATACTTAAAAGAAACTATTTGCTCATCCTAACTCCTAAACTGTATGCTAAAATTTTAACTGTTTGGCTCATTTTGAAAATTTTTACTTCCGGTGTGAAAGAAACTTCACCAAATTTAAAATTTTTAAACACTACACACTGTATATTTTTGATATCACTCGATTTCAAATAAATCCTAGTTATTAAAAACATTAATATACAGGATGTTTTATTTAAAAAAGTAAAGTGAGTTTATTTTCGGTGAAACCAGAAGTGTCAACATTTTAAAAATGGCGTCGAGAAATGCCCATTTACGTTTATTCGATAAATAGATAAAAAAAGACGTATTTGTAAGTTGTTCAACGTTGTCATCACTGTATAGGTGGTCTAATAATAGGGCTTCATGCGCGTATCGCGAAATTACGAGAATCTCGCATTCTCGCCTCGTCAACGATTTTAGCTTGTGAGGCGAGATTTGTTTTTAGTCTCGCCTAAGAGTTCTCGACATCTTGCGAGATCTCGCAAAAACTCAAAGCGCATGCGTCGTAAAATTACTGCGGGCAATAGAGAACAACGTAACAATTATCAACAGGCACCACATTTGAAATTATGTAAAGCAATGTGGCCTATTAGAGCCGCCATTTATAGAGGGCACAGTGACGACTTCTAATATGATATAGTAGCCATTGTCAGAATTTGTAGTTACGCCACTGCGCATATCAATCGTCTTGCAGCCAATAAAAGTCGTTCTTAACTTGTATATTAAATACAATTACGCGGTGCGCCAGTTTTAACTAAAGTTTTATAATCTTATAGAATCTATAATCTAAGGCCCGATTGCACCACTTCCTCCTAAATCTATAGTCTGCTAAGGGCGAGCTGTATCAAATCAAATTCATGGTAAATGAGTTCGGCAATTAAGTACATTTATGTGATTGAACTATACAGCTCATCATAATATCATAAACTTACTTTGAACTTGGTTGGTAACCGGCCAAATATGATATGATAGCAATTGTTAGAATTTGTAGTTACAACACGGCGCGCATATCAATCGTCCTTCAGCTAATAAATGTCGTTCATAGCTTGTATTAAATGCAATTACGCGGTGCGCTAGTTTTAACTAAAGTTTTATAATCTAAGGCCCGATTGCACCACTTCCTCCTAAATCTATAGTCTGCTAAGGGCGAGCTGTATCAAATCAAATTCATGGTAAATGAGTTCGGCAATTAAGTACATTTATGTGATTGAACTATACAGCTCATCATAATATCATAAACTTACTTTGAACTTGGTTGGTACAACCGGCCAAATATGATACGATAGCAATTGTTAGAATTTGTAGTTACAACACGGCGCGCATATCAATCGTCCTTCAGCTAATAAATGTCGTTCATAGCTTGTATTAAATGCAATTACGCGGTGCGCTAGTTTTAACTAAAGTTTTATAATCTAAGGCCCGATTGCACCACTTCCTCTTAAATCTACAGTCTGCTAAGGGCGAGCTGTATCAAATCAAATTCACGGTAAATGAGTTCGGCAATTAAGTACATTTATGTGATTGAACTATACAGCTCATCATAATATCATAAACTTACTTTGAACTTGGTTGGTACAACCGGCCAAATATGATATGATAGCAATTGTTAGAATTTGTAGTTACAACACGGCGCGCATATCAATCGTCCTTCAGCTAATAAATGTCGTTCATAGCTTGTATTAAATGCAATTACGCGGTGCGCTAGTTTTAACTAAAGTTTTATAATCTAAGGCCCGATTGCACCACTTCCTCTTAAATCTACAGTCTGCTAAGGGCGAGCTGTATCAAATCAAATTTACGGTAAATGAGTTCGGCAATTAAGTACATTTATGTGATTGAACTATACAGCTCATCATAATATCATAAACTTACTTTGAACTTGGTTGGTACAACCGGCCAAATATGATATGATAGCAATTGTTAGAATTTGTAGTTACAACACGGCGCGCATATCAATCGTCCTTCAGCTAATAAATGTCGTTCATAGCTTGTATTAAATGCAATTACGCGGTGCGCTAGTTTTAACTAAAGTTTTATAATCTAAGGCCCGATTGCACCACTTCCTCTTAAATCTACAGTCTGCTAAGGGCGAGCTGTATCAAATCAAATTTACGGTAAATGAGTTCGGCAATTAAGTACATTTATGTGATTGAACTATACAGCTCATCATAATATCATAAACTTACTTTGAACTTGGTTGGTACAACCGGCCAAATATGATATGATAGCAATTGTTAGAATTTGTAGTTACAACACGGTGCGCATATCAATCGTCCTTCAGCTAATAAATGTCGTTCATAGCTTGTATTAAATGCAATTACGCGGTGCGCTAGTTTTAACTAAAGTTTTATAATCTAAGGCCCGATTGCACCACTTCCTCTTAAATCTACAGTCTGCTAAGGGCGAGCTGTACCAAATCAAATTCACGGTAACTAAGTTCAGCAATCAAGTACATTTATATGATTGAACTATACAACTCATCATAATATCATAAACTTACTTTGAACTTGTTTGGTACAACCCGCCGTGCTCAGCATCCTTTATGAAACTCAACCTAAGTGTAAGCGTTGTACGTTTAAGGTTGAGTTTCATAAAAGATGCTGAGCACTTGCTCGACCTATAGTTCAACTTGTAGCTAAACGTGGTTTAATATTTCACATGTGCATATGCATTAAAGCCAACCATAATTACCTGTGAAACGGAAAAACTATCATTTAACAAATTTAGGTTATAGTTAATAGTTAAGGGAAAGTTGTGCAATCGGACCTAAGTCATATCCGTAAAAAATGACATGAATAGTTTGCTAGACTTGAGAATCTGAAGTGAGATTACGATTTCAAAAATTTTGAGGGGAGAAAACGCGAGGCGAGACTGAAATTTTTGCGAGGCGAGGCGAGAGCTGAGAAATCTCGCAAGTGAAGCCCTAATGAATAGGACGTATTTGTAAGTCGTTCAACGTTGTCATCACTGTATAGGTGATTCAATAATAGTCTGTTTTTCTATGTTCTGTAATTCAAGTGTGCTTAATACCTAATCACTTTTCATAATTATTCCATTAAAGAAAATACAGGGTATTTGAAAACCTCTAATTATCTTATTGAAAAAACTAAATTTTTTTTCGACTATAACTGATTAGATTGTATTTTGATTACTCGTAAGTGTATAAAATTCATGTGTTCATAATTATAGGTTTAAAAAGTTGTGTGAAAATTTTAATCTTAGACTTATTTCATAAATTTGTTTCAAATCGCTACCATAATAACAGAAGGCCTTCTCTATACAAAAGATACATTTTATAAAAACAGACTTTGAATTTAAACATGTTAATATTATTTTTTCTACTCTCATATGTGAAAGTAAGCATTTTGTCACCATTTACTCGTTACGAAAATAGTGTTTTCTTCTCTAGAGAGAGAAAGTAATATTACAAGCGGATGTTGATAGATGGCGTAAAGTGACCGAAGTAAGACGAGCTTGAAGTTTGCGATTTTAGTTAATTAATTGTTTTAATTGATAAATTCACTAAATGACACTTACAACTTAATAAATATTTTATAATTTAAATTTAAATAAATTCCAATTATTTGAAAAGTGACATTGCTATCACTTGGCGTAATCTAGCGGCTTTTTAAAAAATCTCTATTGAAATGTCAGTTCAAATTTTAGTAAAAAGAATTATTTTAAAATGTACTAATTATCGTCGTAGAAAAAATAGCATTTACGACTCGAGATGAAATCCGTTTTTTTCGTTCGAAAGATTACTTCACTCGCCGCTTACGCGGCTCTTGAATTAAATTCTATCTCACGAAAAAAACTGATGTTTCATCTCATGTTGTAAATAATACTATTATAATTTAAATTTATATAAATTCCAATTTTATTTGAAAAGTGACATTGCTGTTACTTGGCGTCATCTAGCGGCTTTTTAAAAAATCTCTATTGAAATGTCAGTTAAAATTTTAACAAAAAGAATTATATTAAAATGTACTAATTAATGTCGTAGAAAAAATACCATTTACGACTCGAGATGAAATCCTTTTTTTTCGTTCGAAAGATTATTTCACTCGCCGCTTACGCGGCTCTTGAATTGAATTCTATCTCAGGAAAAAAACTGATGTTTCATCTCATGTTGTAAAAAATACTATTTTCACTCACGACTTTCTATCAGAATGAACATATTAAGATTTTCTTTCCAAAAATGATTAAAACTCAATTTATGTAAAATTGTTACATACGACCTTCTGTCATTATGGTAGCGAAATGCACCCATAAGTATTAAGTATTATAGAAGACGCCGACTTGTAAAGGCCTAGAGGGCCCCATTAAGTTTATAAATGGAATTCCCTCAATTGTCTTTCGAAAAATATTTTTGAAAACAATCGTGCCCCCTCCCCCCCCCCAATAATTATAAAAAGTCGGCGTTTGTGTTATTGATTAAATTTTTGATATTCAAATTTTGTGATATTTAAAAAAATAATATTAGAAATTTAAAAAAGTTATAATTAAGATTTTGACCGATAAAAACTTTGTTTTTTCGGCCATCGACTGCTATTTCGTAGAGTATTTTTATTTAATTTTTAAAAATAATTGTAACCCATATCCGTCCCTTTAAATGTACCTTTAAAAACGAACAAAAGTTTAACAATAATAAATCAAAATGTAAATAAAATATATAAAGAAGGCTGGGAAAAATTTGTTTATATATCATCCAAAGCCTTCTTGATACATTTTTCTTTTGATTTCTCTATACGTTTGATGTACGTTAAAATTAGACAATAAGGTGTTTACTATTGAATGTCAATTGAATTGTATTATTTGTTAAATGTTTTGCACTTTTCCTTACTTTTTTTACTATTCCTACTAACGTTTTTTTCCTATTTTTTTCAAATTTTCCATTTTAGTGAATATTTTTAAAAAAGTTATTTTTATAAATATAAATAATGATTGTCATATAGGTTAACCTTCATTACAGTTATCATGATTTTGACAAGGTTCAATAATTTATAACATCGGAGAAGGTTAATTATTGTTTATATTTTTTTTTTATTATTTTCATGCAAAAAACTAATATAATATGTATGTTTAATTATTATAGTTACAAAAAAATTGTACTGATTTTTTATAATCTCTTTTTATTAAAATTATTTAATGAGTTTATAATTATTATTTATACCTAATCCTAGGGATCGTTGGGGAGCGGAAGAGTTGTAAAAGATTCTTCTGCAGAACCAGGACTGTAGCCAAGGGTACGCTAGCCTGCCCTGGAAAACCTGTTCTAGCCAGTTTTCTAAGGTTTTGCAATAATAAGGAAACGATAAGTTCCTAATTGGTGCCGAAGAAGAAAACATTGATTTAGAGAAAGTCAAATTTTTTGCAACTTTGGGCAAAAAACTTCCATCCTCAGAAGAGATTACAGTGGTCAACAGATTTACACAAACCAAAAAGAGAGAAAACTCTGATTTTAGCATTCAGCCTCCCTTAAAATTCTGACTACGGCCCTGGGCAGAACCGTCCCTGGTACCCTTAAACTTTTATCAGAAAAGCCCTGAAATCAGTACGCCACTGATTTCAGGGCTTTCAGTGCACAAGCACTTGATAGACCCGTGTGCTAAAGTTACTAGTGGGGACCCTATTTATAAAGTAAGATTTTGCTTGGACATCCCTCTCAGGTGGCTTTCACACCCCTCTTATCAATTAAAAGTTAATTGTTAACAGTTTTGAGACTAAAAGCTAGTGTCCGACGTGCCAACTGGACTTTCTTGTTCAGTTGCACTTCAATAACTGATACTCAAGAGATGGGCCCGAATACTATCACCTCGATTTTTATGTTATCATAGTCTATTAATGCTTCGTTGAGCAACTAGAAATAGTTAGGCCACATCCCCACAAATTTCTGTGAAATAAGATTGACGCATGTCAATTCTTATGTGATTGTTATAAACAGTATTTTCAAAACACTACCAATAGAAAAATTTTATTTAAATTTCGCGCGCTTTTTATGGGAGTAACTTAGCTATTTCTGGTCGCTGAACAGAGTTTAGGTACTTTTGAAAACCGAAAATTTTTTCAAATTTTTTATTGCATTATTTAAGTCGTTATCGGTAAATTATTTAAAATAAAAAAAATAGGAGTTTATGAAAAATCCTCAACTTTGAGGACTTACCTTTGATGAAGATCCTATCTCGACAGCCAAATGATGCTCCACTTATCTCAAACGAAACGAAAAGATGTTATAGTTTTAAATTATATTAGTCGATGGTTTTTGATCTTTTTAAAGCAAGTTAAAACTACAAAGTTTTGTTAGGTTAGATACCTCGTTTTAAATGTAAGAACATTCAACAAAATTCCCATATCATGTTCTTATTTAAATTCACGTAATTAAAAATAAAAACACTTCGACCGCAAATTTCGACTAATATCACGTCACTATGGCAACAGTAGAAACTGTTGACTGCAGCAGGTGTTAAACTTAAAATTTTAATACCAACAATTTTGTTAAAACAAAAAACTATAATCAAGTGTCAAATTATCAATTGGCATAACTCGAGGCTTACCAAAATTTAATTAATTATTTAGCAATACATTTTGGTATTTTTTTAGGAATTCTTGTTGGGTGACAAAAATATAATAATAATATAAGATACTTACAATTGATTAAAGTCGAAGTTTAAAAAACCTTAAAGCCTATTAGAGCCAATAATTCCAGTTGCATTTTCCCTCAAGGCTTCTTTACTGTCTGCACTAACAATATTTTATCATTTTTGGATTCTTAACTGAGTCTGAGTGCAAGAACCTATTACACTTAAAAAGTTTCTTCAAATGTCAAAAAATTTGACATTTTGTTACTGAACAAGTAAGGTTAAAGTACTACTTTTACATCCTAGGAGGTAAAAATAAATTCTAACCTTAATTACTTACAACATATTGTAACGTAAAATGATATTTCTAAGCATTTCTAATCTAAAAAAGTTGATCTTTTATAAATTATTCGATTTTAAATTTTTTTAATATTTGACAATTGAACTACAAGTAATTTACAAGAGATGGCGCTTTTTCAAAAATCTTTATTTTTCGTTTTTCTAAGTTTTACGTTTGAAGAAAAAATTAAATGTTTCATACGGAGTAATGTAAAAGTACTTTTACTGCTAATAAAACAAACTACTTTATATAATTGATATTGTTCTATTTGAAATTAAATTTATATAAGCCCAATTATAATATCTATTACACCTATAATAAATATAATGAATAAATAATTAACCTCGAACAAAACTTCTATCGATTACTTTTTTATTACTAACGCAAAAACAATTTATGCTCTTGTTTATAAATTTGTAATAATCAAATATAAATTATGATTTTTTAGTCCACGTTTTGTTTATTCAATAATTACTATTATCCACTATTAGATCATTAGAGAATTTCATTAAGTATATTCATTATAAGGAAAATGATGTTTTGCTGTTGGAAAAACATCTGTTAATTTACAATTTAAAAGTACTTATAATTTTATATCCAATTAATTACCAATATAAAACTATTATCGTACTGTTAAATTCATAACTAGAACGAAAGCGATTAATTTTTTTATAGAATAATTTCCTTACACAGTAATACAAGTACTGGTTTATTATTATGTTAATCAATCTTATATTAATAAAAAACTTGTATGTGTACAAAAATCAGATACTTAGTTTAATTGCCTTTAGTAGATATAAACTACTCTGCTCTAAAGGTAGACTTAAAACACAGTGAGCTCGTTCGTCGTAACAAATTAATCTCTATGAACTAAATGCCATAAATTATTAAACGATAAATACACATTTAAATAAAAGAAACAAAAACATTTGAGAAACTTTATTTTTATAAAATACACTGTGACAAAAATATATAAAAAAAGTTAAAACCAACACTTACACTTACAGTTTAGAACTAACAACTTTTTCATTGCTCTTAACTACCATCTTATCAAAAACAGTGTGAACTTCTTGATACACCGGATTTAACCCTTCTTTTACTTTATTCAACCACTTACTCAAAAGGGGCCTTCCTTCTGTAGGCTCGTATCCAGCAAGACCTTTTTAAAAAATAAAAGTAATCGAGTCCAAACTAAAAAAACTAAAACTTACGTGGTTGTTCTAATTCACATGCCGCCCAAATATCGGCAGCCGAGAGAAAATCACCGGCGATGAAAGAATTATTTGAAAGCCACAACTTTTCAAACGAATCGATGTTGTCAATCATGCGTTCTTGATACATAGCTACACGTTTTGGATCTGTAGGTTGGCCCGTTATTATAGGTTCGATCCACTAAAATTTTTGCATTAAAAAAAAGTTAAAATAAATCAAATTACATTACTTTAACTCTAAAAAATAAGGCGCAAGTTGTACGAATGTTATTATGCTGCCATTCTAAATACTCATCCACGCGAGCTTGCTTCTTACTATCACTCGGATACAGATTATCTAAAACATTTTTTTCTCTTGCTAAATAACGCAATATTGCGACGCTACAACAAACAAAGAATTTAAATGGAATTTAACAATGAACTTCGTACCTTTCAGTTACAGCAAAATTTCCATCTTTAATAACTGGTACTTTTTGAAAACGAGATATATTATTTTTATATTCTTCTGTTAAGTGTTCAGCTACAATAAAAACGCTTGTGTAAATAGTTTGTAAGTGAGACAAACTTACCTTTACGCAGTGCAACTGGGCATTCCTCGAAAGGTATTCGAGAGCATTTTAAAAGTATAAGTAAAGCCCTACTTGGCTGTGACAAGAGGTCATAATATAATTTTAAAGCCATAATACTTAATTCCTATAGCTATAAGCACTTATGTTTACTTATTAAAACGAAAACCTGTGTTTGAAAGAAAACTTAACCTTTGAACGTACTTTAAACTTGTTGACAGATCGAGGTTGCCAATTTTATTATTTTGATATAAAACTTTTTAAACAATAAATTAATACTTTAAATTGCACTAAATAGGTATAAATTAATTAAAAAATAAAGGTATTTTGTGATAATTTTGGTTTAACATCACGAAAACATTAATATTTAAATATTGGAAATGTGACAACACTGTAATTTATAAAGAGGTTAATGTACGATTTTGACAGATAAAAAAGTTCAAAGCGTAAATAATTATAAATAAACTAACAAATAAAATTTGTATTTATATATTAATGATTAAAGTTATATATTCAGTCGGAAAAATATCTTCTCTTATTGTGTTGGACTAGTCCCATGTCCAACCAATATGCATCGTGAGCTCATTATACTCGGTTACGTATCTGGGTAAATAATTGAATTTACAGGTTTTAAGATGTTGGATGAAAAGCAGAGTCTAGTTTGATAGATTGGATGATACCTTTGTACCTTATGTCGCTTTTTTCATTTTTAATAATAATTATATTTATCAATTTCTCATAGTCAAAAATTGTATTTAAATTTTTATTTTCAATACAATAGAAAACAGTTTGAAACAATATGACACGTGAACACTTATTATAAAAACAAATTTCAATCAACTTTTCGTTATATCTTTATATCACTCTTTCCAATTAGATTTTTAATGTGATAATTAAAAACTCTAGGCCCATAACAGAAAAATTGGGGTGATCTTATTCAGGGACACCGCTTCAGAATGCATCCTGACTGCTGTAATATTTTTTTCTTGCTCGAACATTTTCATTGAAGGATCCCGAGGCTGTAAGCCAGTGTCTGGGGGAGCCAATCAAATCTTCGTGTTGAACTCAAATAGCTTATTCCCAAGAGATGGGCCTCAATAAGATCACCCTCGTTTTTCTGTTACAGGTCCAAGGTCTATTAGAAAAAAAATGTTAATTTAAAAATAATACACCCATTAATCTTTTTAAGAAATCTGTTGTACAGGGTGTCTTTAAAATACAGTTAACATCTACAGTAAATTTTGTGGACTAATATAGATCTTTTGAACCTTATTTACCCAAACAAACCATTTATATTTGTCCACAAACCTCGCTGTTGAAGTTTCTCCATGTACTTTAGAGATACCCTGCATAAAAATTATCACAGTAATTTTTCTGCTTCTCTAATTTGCATTAACAACTCTTTTTTTCGTTGAACTTTTGTTAATTGCTCAGGTTCTGGTTTAGTTATTTGACCACTTTTAAGTTTTTCTTCGAGTGCTTCAACTTCACGTAAACGTTTTTTTAAATTTTTTAAACGTTTTGCAGGATCAGTAGATTCTGATGCATTTGATTTTTGTACTTCAACTACAGGTTTAGTTGTCTTTTTCTCTGTTTTTGTACTCTTAGGTTGATTTTTATTTGAAGTTTTATTAGGTTTTTCTTGTATTTTAACTTGATCTAATTGCTTGCGAGCTTCTTCTACACCTAAACAACTTATATTATTAAAACTGTTTTGTAACAAAATATAAAAGCTGTAAAATTCTGTAAGATACGTTTAAAATAATACTTGCCTTTATTTTTCTTTTTGTTTTTACTCTTCTCTTTATCGTCAACAATAAAAAGACCCGGTATTGATTGATGCGCTACATGTCCAGATGATAAAACAACAGGTTCTGGTTTCGAACGAGTAGCAAATTGTTTGCCTTTACTTTCATACAACGGTACCTCTTCTTGTGGCACATAACCTTCTTTTACTCTTCTCGCTTTCCTCCAGGTACCATCTGGTCTTTGCGATGCCGGAATTACAGATTCCCCTGCAAATTCAATAAACTGAAGTCTCGATAACCGTAGCAAACTCATACATTACCATTTTCATCACGAGCATTTGGAGAATACATTTCTCTCCTTTTAAATCAATATCTGAACGACAAAAAAATATAATTAGCACCAAATTATTGTTGTTTCATAAATCAATTTTAAAGCGGTAAAGTTATAAAAACTTTATGAAAGCATAAAAGCCATGCTGAGTTCTTGATTCTATTTCCGAATTTGGTTTCTAGTGTGGTGTTTAGTAACATTTTAATTTATTTATAGTCACTTTTATTTTTAGTGCTTATCTTTTATTTAATTATAATAGATGGCGCAAGCAAAATCTAAAAATATAATTTTAAACTGAGGGGTGAGGAATTTCAAAATGCTTAAAAACAGTTAATTAAAAATTTAAAAAAATTATATTTTAAATTAAACAGATAGTAATTGAATTACTTAAAATTTAATGATTTTAAGTTCAGTTCTAAACCAATAAATTAGATTTCGTGTATTATTAGTACATATTTTAGCCATGAGGGTGCTTTGTTTTGATTTATCGAAATGTCAAAAGCAGAAGTACAAAGTTAGAGACTTTAATAATTTTAAACATTAAAAAATGGACTTAAACTTAAATCTTCCTGCTTTAACTGAATGCACAAAGCAAGATAGTCCAATAAGATGTATATTTTTATGTGAATTTCATCCTACCGCGGGGCCAATAATTACATGTCAGGTAAGTTTTTTAACTAACAGCAGTATAAAATCCTAATTTTTCCAAGTTTAGGTTCCAGAAAACTTTATATCCAAAGACTTATTCGATAGTGTTAGTGTTTACATAATTACAAAGGCAGAACTTCAAAGAAGTACAATGACAGTGTATGTAAGTTTTCGACGAAACATTTCAAGTTAAATTATAAACTTTTAAAATTTTAGGACTCTTTCCGAGTACAAAATATTAGGATTTCCAGTACGAATAGATGATAAAAAATATGCTCGAAATGCATTTCATTTTAATTTATGTTTTGTGTGTGATAGCACGTCACGTACAGTACATTATGAGCCTGTCGTTACAAAATTATCCGATTACTTAATGGCTATGGAAATAGAAAATAATTTTTTATCGAGTGGATCTACCTCAACAATATTAACTCCTATATTAAAACAAGTTATGGAAGATTTAAATACAACCGGGGAATGTGCATTAACTGAAGGTCCAACTGCTACGCACTTGAAGGTCGTGAGGGTTCGTGGCGACCCCTCACTTGTTTATGATCACCAAGTGCCTATTTTTATCAAAACATTTCCAACACAAGAATGGGATTTAACAACACAACAAGTTGCACCATTTATTGATGGGTTTAATCATTTAGCACGAATTGCCGCATTGGCTGATGTTGAAAATAATTTAGTTAAAGCTTGTGTTCAAAATTTAGTATATTATGGTGTTGTCGCTATGATTCCATTATTTCAGTATTGTAATGTTTATTGTACTACGCCGAAATTAAAACTTTTATTACAAGATACGGATCTTCAAGTAAGTATTTGTTTAAACTTACTTTGGTTGTAATTTTTTTTTGTTATAGAAAAAATGTTTAGACTATGTTTCTAAAACACATAGACAACTGCCTTACATTCGTGATGTTTTTCGTATGTATGCAGCAATGACTCGTGGAACTACGATTAAAGATTTGTGTACAAGATTTAATCCACCTGTTTTACGTATTAATGAGCGAAAATTGGTACAGTTTGGAATTTTGGAAGGTCTCATTAGGCGAATTCACAAGTATCCAGTTTTTTTGGGTGAAAATGAAGATTTACAAAAGTCATTTTCGGGAGCTTCCAGTTTAGATGAAATTTGTTGTACGACGGGAATATCGACACAAGAATTAGAAGATCAACTTGAAAAAGATCATAATGTTGTATTATTGTGGAAATAAAAGTCTGAACAATTTGAATTTTGAATTTGGCGCTACGACTTGTAGCTGTCATTATGACAGTTGCAAAAAATTCTGAGATAACCTAAAAAAAATAGAAAATATTTTAGATAAGTTTTTACAAAATTAGAAGATGTTAGCGAAAACAGGTCTTTTAATAGTTACAAATCCTAAACATATTGGTAAAATATTAGGTAGTGTCCAACAAAAAGTTAAAAATACTTTGTACATTCAACTACTTTCTGCATTAAGCGAACCTCTATCGTTTCATTCAAATTTGTTTTCTTCATGGCCCAAGTACAGCCAAACAATATGGGGTATTTACTCGCAGGTTCGTTTTAACATTTATTTACCTTTAATGGCTAGTTTAAACAACCTATTGTAGGTTGCGATGCATTGCCAAGGATTAGACGTTCGAGTACTTTTATCAGGACTAAAATACCAAAATGTATCAAAAATACAAACTCAAAGTAAAATCGAATTGGTTATTTTTGATAAAATACATAATCAAAATGAAATTGACGCTTTTGTACATTCAAAAATCGGTAATATCTCGAAAGAATGTGGATTTGTTACTATTAATAATGAACTCGATTTTGAACTACCCGCTATCAATAATACGGACAATAATAAAATTTACAACCATACCGTTCTTGGAGGTACATTTGATAGGTTGCATATTGCTCATAAAATATTATTAAGCGAAGCCGCTTTAAGATCGTCTAGCAAAGTTACTGTCGGTGTCACGGAAGAGAGTATGTTGCAGAGTAAGCTGTTTAAATTTAAATAAATTTGAATCGAGGTTTAAATCTAGTGTTTAGGTAAAACTTTATGGGAACTAATCGAGCCTGTCGAAATTAGAATTAACGCTGTAAAACATTTTGTATCAGATATATGTCCAGAACTAGAAATTAATGTTATGCCAATAACCGACCTTTATGGTCCTACTCAACATGACGCTACAATGGAATTGCTTATTTTAAGTGCCGAAACTACAAGAGGTGGTCAAAAAGTCAACGAAGGTATGTTGGAATTCTAATTATATATTTTTTCTCATTTTGAACTCAATTTTAGTACGTCAGAGTAAAAGTTTGCCAATTTTGGATATTTTAGCTGTTGAATTAATAGACGAGCCTCATAGAAATCCACTAGAAGAAGAAAAAATTAGTTCTAGTACTGCACGAATGCGTTTGTTGGGTACTTTAATTAAACCTGTTAAAAATAATGAAGATATTTCCAATAAACCTTATGTGATTGGTCTTACCGGTAGATTTGTATTAGTTTTAATACATTTGTTGTTAAAATTGCAATTTTAGGAGGAATAGCTAGTGGAAAATCGGGAGTTTCAAATTACTTATTAGAATTAGGTGCTTATGTTATTGATTGTGATAAGGTAGGACACGAAGTTTATTTACCTGGAAAACCATGTCACGAGCTCATTGTATCACATTTTGGTAAAACTGTTCAATTAGAGAGTGGAGAAATTAATAGAAAAGCTTTGGGAGCTATAGTTTTTCAAAATCCGGTTTGTTAAAAGTTAATTTACAAAAACGGAAAATAATAAAATTATTTTAGGACGAGCTCCAGAAGTTAAACTCTATAGTTTGGCCTGCAATAAGTGAAGAGGTAAAGAACAGAATTACAGCTACCGATAAACGTGTTGTTGTTGTCGAAGCTGCGATATTGCAGGTGTCTGGCATGGGCAAATTGTGTCATGAGATATGGAGTACTGTAGTGCCAAGATCGGAAGCTATTAAAAGACTAGAAAGTAGAAATGGTTTAACAAGAGAACAAGCTGAAAGTCGTATATCATCTCAAGTTAGTAACCAGGCGTATGTAAAAGATGCTAATGTGGTTATTTGTTCAATGTGGTCGTTCGATTATACAAAAAGTCAAGTTGAAAGAGCGTGGGAACTTTTACAAACCCGATTGCCATCTTGATATTATAAATTTAGTCGTAGTTGCACACAATAAGAATACGTTTTGTTAAATTAATCACAAATATGTCTTATGTGTTGATTAGTAATTGGAGCATATTTTTTTAATCGCTAAAAATGTCAATAGTATATTGTTTACACACTTAAAATTTTATTTTTTATTGTTTTAATAAAATATGCAGTATTTTGAGTTACGAGTTTTAACTATTACACTGTTGGGACATTAAAAATCCACTAAAATTTTGGAAAGAGTACACAAAAAGTCAGTAAGCTTTCTGAACATTTTATATTACAACGTACACAACTCTACCATAAAACACATTTTTTATCAACATCGTCACCACAGTTAAAAGCTTCATAAAAGTCGTGGTTGTTTTGTAACGTGCCCAGTACCCTTGTTTTAACAGGTGCATGCTCGTCATCGATAACATCACTTTTGTTAGGAACTTCACACCATAGCTATTTAAATTATTTTACAATTTCAAATTACTAACTGATCTTAAGTAAATACCTGCGAGAACCCAATAAAAAATAATCGACTTCTCGAATGTTCATCGTCAGAACTTAAATTTTTAAAAGCTTTAAGACTTATGCTTAAACCGACATTATCGGCAATATTTTCAGCAAGTGTATGGAAAGCATTCACTTCGTATTTCTCATACTGGTGTTTATAACAATTTATTTTTTTTAAATATTTATTGTTATCTTTTTCGGTCCACCAATCGACAATGTTACCATTACTATCAGCGTGTCGTCCTAAAATTAATTTTTTTTACACAGCAATTGAAATCTAAAAGTATACCTGAAGTATCTAAAGAATGAGAAATTTCGTGTCCGATTAAAGTTCCCAATGCACCATAATTAAGATTTCTGTTACAAAAAAAGTTATATTATTTGGAATTGTAAATGATAGAAAAGGCTTACGTTGGCCCTTTATTAAAATAGAATGGTTCCTCCAACATTCCTACAGGTATAACTGCAAAAAATAATCTAAGTATGATGTTTGTTTAAATTATTGAATATTTACAAATCGTATTCTGTAGAATACTGTAAAATGCGTTTACTTCAAATAATGATCCTGGTAACCTAGAGGGGAAACGATTTATTAAAAGTTGATAAATAAAATGATTTAAAAGGTCTTGAGAAAGAACAAATGCTCTCGGCATAAGAATAAAGTCTCGAGAGAATTTAATCTCTATCAAGTTCGTCATGAGAGACAACCAGATTGAAAAACAGACAGACAGGAAAGTTATCATACAGTCAGACTGTATTCATAAGTAAAAAAGACTTAAATCTTAATCAAATCAAGACTTAAACTGATTTTTTTTCAAGTCGTCATTTTCGCAAAACTTAACTCAATATGAAATGACGTAAGTCTATGTTTTGATTTAAGTCATTATATTTGACTTAAGTCGCAAATCTTTTACTCAACTCAAGTCTTTTTAGAAATGACTTAAGTCAGTATCAAATAATTTTATTTTTTATTTTAAGTCTTTATTTTGACTCAAATCATTCTTTTTGACTAATTCGCAGTTCTGTTGTTCAAGTCAAGTCATTTTCGCAATGACTTAAGTCTATATTTTGATATTTAAGTCATTATATTTGACTTAAGTCGCAAAACTTTTACTCAACTCAAGTCATTTTTGCAATTACTTAAGTCAATATGATACAACTGAAATCTTTAATTTTACTCAAATCATCATTTTTGACTAATTCGCAGTTCTGTTGTTCAAGTCAAGTCATTTTCGCAATGACTTAAGTCAGTATCAAATAAATCATTATTTTTGACTAAGTCGCAGTTCAAGTCAAGTCTTTTTCGCAATGACTTAAGTCTATATTTTGATATTTAAGTCATTACATTTGACTTAAGTCGCAAATCTTTTACTCAACCCAAGTCATTTTTGCAATTACTTAAGTCAATAGGATACAACTGAAATCTTTAGTTTGATTTAAATTATTGTTTTTGACTAAATCACAGTTCAAGTCAAGTCTTTTTAGAAATGACTTAAGTCAGTTTCAAATAACTTAAGTCTTTATTTTGACTCCTATCATTATTTTTGACTAATTCGCAGTTCTGTTGTTCAAGTCAAGTCATTTTCGCAATGACTTAAGTCAGTATCAAATAACTTTGATTTATTTAACAAATAATTCATTATTTTTGACTAAGTCGCAGTTCAAGTCAAGTCTTTTTCGCAATGACTTAAGTCTATATTTTGATATTTAAGTCATTATATTTGACTTAAGTCGCAAATCTTTTACTCAACTCAAGTCATTTTTGCAATTACTTAAGTCAATAGGATACAACTGAAATCTTTAGTTTAATTTGAATTATTATTTTTGACTAAATCGCAGTTCAAGTCAAGTCTTTTTAGAAATGACTTAAGTCAGTATCAAATAACTTAAGTCTTTATTTTGACTCAAATCATTATTTTTGACTAATTCGCAGTTCTGTTGTTCAAGTCAAGTCATTTTCGCAATGACTTAAGTCAGTATCAAACGATTTAAGTCAGTATCAAATAACTTTGATTTATTTAACAAATAAATCATTATTTTTGACTAAGTCGCAGTTCAAGTCAAGTCTTTTTCGCAATGACTTAAGTCTATATTTTGATATTTAAGTCATTATATTTGACTTAAGTCGCAAATCTTTTACTCAACTCAAGTCATTTTTGCAATTACTTAAGTCAATAGGATACAACTGAAATCTTTAGTTTAATTTGAATTATTATTTTTGACTAAATCGCAGTTCAAGTCAAGTCTTTTTAGAAATGACTTAAGTCAGTATCAAATAACTTAAGTCTTTATTTTGACTCAAATCATTATTTTTGACTAATTCGCAGTTCTGTTGTTCAAGTCAAGTCATTTTCGCAATGACTTAAGTCAGTATCAAACGATTTAAGTCAGTATCAAATAACTTTGATTTATTTAACAAATAAATCATTATTTTTGACTAAGTCGCAGTTCAAGTCAAGTCTCTTTCGCAATGACTTAAGTCTATATTTTGATATTTAAGTCATTATATTTGACTTAAGTCGCAAATCTTTTACTCAACTCAAGTCATTTTTGCAACTACTTAAGTCAATAGGATACAACTGAAATCTTTAGTTTGATTTGAATTATTATTTTTGACTAAATCGCAGTTCAAGTCAAGTCTTTTTAGAAATGACTTAAGTCAGTATCAAATAACTTAAGTCTTTATTTTGACTCATCATTATTTTTGACTAATTCGCAGTTCTGTTGTTCAAGTCAAGTCATTTTCGCAATGACTTAAGTCAGTATCAAACGATTTAAGTCAGTATCAAATAACTTTGATTTATTTAACAAATAAATCATTATTTTTGACTAAGTCGCAGTTCAAGTCAAGTCTCTTTCGCAATGACTTAAGTCTATATTTTGATATTTAAGTCATTATATTTGACTTAAGTCGCAAATCTTTTACTCAACTCAAGTCATTTTTGCAACTACTTAAGTCAATAGGATACAACTGAAATCTTTAGTTTGATTTGAATTATTATTTTTAACTAAATCGCAGTTCAAGTCAAGTCTTTTTAGAAATGACTTAAGTCAGTATCAAATAACTTAAGTCTTTATTTTGACTCATCATTATTTTTGACTAATTCGCAGTTCTGTTGTTCAAGTCAAGTCATTTTCGCAATGACTTAAGTCAGTATCAAACGATTTAAGTCAGTATCAAATAACTTTGATTTATTTAACAAATAAATCATTATTTTTGACTAAGTCGCAGTTCAAGTCAAGTCTCTTTCGCAATGACTTAAGTCTATATTTTGATATTTAAGTCATTATATTTGACTTAAGTCGCAAATCTTTTACTCAACTCAAGTCATTTTTGCAACTACTTAAGTCAATAGGATACAACTGAAATCTTTAGTTTGATTTGAATTATTATTTTTGACTAAATCGCAGTTCAAGTCAAGTCTTTTTAGAAATGACTTAAGTCAGTATCAAATAACTTAAGTCTTTATTTTGACTCATCATTATTTTTGACTAATTCGCAGTTCTGTTGTTCAAGTCAAGTCATTTTCGCAATGACTTAAGTCAGTATCAAACGATTTAAGTCAGTATCAAATAACTTTGATTTATTTAACAAATAAATCATTATTTTTGACTAAGTCGCAGTTCAAGTCAAGTCTCTTTCGCAATGACTTAAGTCTATATTTTGATATTTAAGTCATTATATTTGACTTAAGTCGCAAATCTTTTACTCAACTCAAGTCATTTTTGCAACTACTTAAGTCAATAGGATACAACTGAAATCTTTAGTTTGATTTGAATTATTATTTTTAACTAAATCGCAGTTCAAGTCAAGTCTTTTTAGAAATGACTTAAGTCAGTATCAAATAACTTAAGTCTTTATTTTGACTCATCATTATTTTTGACTAATTCGCAGTTCTGTTGTTCAAGTCAAGTCATTTTCGCAATGACTTAAGTCAGTATCAAACGATTTAAGTCAGTATCAAATAACTTTGATTTATTTAACAAATAAATCATTATTTTTGACTAAGTCGCAGTTCAAGTCAAGTCTCTTTCGCAATGACTTAAGTCTATATTTTGATATTTAAGTCATTATATTTGACTTAAGTCGCAAATCTTTTACTCAACTCAAGTCATTTTTGCAACTACTTAAGTCAATAGGATACAACTGAAATCTTTAGTTTGATTTGAATTATTATTTTTAACTAAATCGCAGTTCAAGTCAAGTCTTTTTAGAAATGACTTAAGTCAGTATCAAATAACTTAAGTCTTTATTTTGACTCATCATTATTTTTGACTAATTCGCAGTTCTGTTGTTCAAGTCAAGTCATTTTCGCAATGACTTAAGTCAGTATCAAACGATTTAAGTCAGTATCAAATAACTTTGATTTATTTAACAAATAAATCATTATTTTTGACTAAGTCGCAGTTCAAGTCAAGTCTCTTTCGCAATGACTTAAGTCTATATTTTGATATTTAAGTCATTATATTTGACTTAAGTCGCAAATCTTTTACTCAACTCAAGTCATTTTTGCAACTACTTAAGTCAATAGGATACAACTGAAATCTTTAGTTTGATTTGAATTATTATTTTTGACTAAATCGCAGTTCAAGTCAAGTCTTTTTAGAAATGACTTAAGTCAGTATCAAATAACTTAAGTCTTTATTTTGACTCATCATTATTTTTGACTAATTCGCAGTTCTGTTGTTCAAGTCAAGTCATTTTCGCAATGACTTAAGTCAGTATCAAACGATTTAAGTCAGTATCAAATAACTTTGATTTATTTAACAAATAAATCATTATTTTTGACTAAGTCGCAGTTCAAGTCAAGTCTCTTTCGCAATGACTTAAGTCTATATTTTGATATTTAAGTCATTATATTTGACTTAAGTCGCAAATCTTTTACTCAACTCAAGTCATTTTTGCAACTACTTAAGTCAATAGGATACAACTGAAATCTTTAGTTTGATTTGAATTATTATTTTTAACTAAATCGCAGTTCAAGTCAAGTCTTTTTAGAAATGACTTAAGTCAGTATCAAATAACTTAAGTCTTTATTTTGACTCATCATTATTTTTGACTAATTCGCAGTTCTGTTGTTCAAGTCAAGTCATTTTCGCAATGACTTAAGTCAGTATCAAACGATTTAAGTCAGTATCAAATAACTTTGATTTATTTAACAAATAAATCATTATTTTTGACTAAGTCGCAGTTCAAGTCAAGTCTCTTTCGCAATGACTTAAGTCTATATTTTGATATTTAAGTCATTATATTTGACTTAAGTCGCAAATCTTTTACTCAACTCAAGTCATTTTTGCAATTACTTAAGTCAATAGGATACAACTGAAATCTTTAGTTTAATTTGAATTATTATTTTTGACTAAATCGCAGTTCAAGTCAAGTCTTTTTAGAAATGACTTAAGTCAGTATCAAATAACTTAAGTCTTTATTTTGACTCAAATCATTATTTTTGACTAATTCGCAGTTCTGTTGTTCAAGTCAAGTCATTTTCGCAATGACTTAAGTCAGTATCAAACGATTTAAGTCAGTATCAAATAACTTTGATTTATTTAACAAATAAATCATTATTTTTGACTAAGTTGCAGTTCAAGTCAAGTCTCTTTCGCAATGACTTAAGTCTATATTTTGATATTTAAGTCATTATATTTGACTTAAGTCGCAAATCTTTTACTCAACTCAAGTCATTTTTGCAATTACTTAAGTCAATAGGATACAACTGAAATCTTTACTTTGATTTGAATTATTATTTTTGACTAAATCGCAGTTCTGTTGTTCAAGTCAAGGCATTTTCACAACGACTTAAGTCTTTATTTTGATTTAAATCATTATTTTTGACTAGGTCGCAGTTCTGTTGTTCAAGTCAAGTCATTTGCGCAATGACTTAAGTCAGTATCAAATGACTTAAGTCTTTGTGTTGTTTATTCTGTTGTTTATCGCCATATTTTTTATTTTGGTTTTATATTTACAAAAAAATTAATTTTTACCCTTGACTTAAAATGACTTAACTCGTGTCTTTTGACTTATGTCTTTACCAGATAGACAAGAAGTACTTAAGTCACTAAAATGAATTAAGTCAAAAAAAGGCTTAAATTTTTCCAACTCTTGCAGCTCTGTTAGTCATCTAAGTTTTCAGACAACACACTACCAGACAGCCATAGTGTTGTACCATTGGATATGCAATGGTTTAGAAAGACGACAGGCAACGAAAGAGTGTAAAAAGTACTTACAAAAATTTTGCAGGAAGTCGCAATTTCTCCAATTCGTACTTATTATTAAGAGCTTTCATGTACATAACATTTACAAAATGATTGTTTGTTATTTTTACCTAAAATTTAAACTGATGCAAACCCAATTAAATTACAAATATAAACAAAAACCTGCTCAAATTTCTTTTCTAAAATATTTCCAGTTAGCTCGTTGGGATAACCAATGTAATACTTCATCGAGACAATCTTTTTAATAGCTAATTTTTTAGTGGTCGATTGGAGCCACGAATTTCGTTTTAAAGTATCTATAAAAGCTTCTTTTACATTTTCGATTATATCGCTTACATTTTTAATTGCTTGTGAGTCGATGTACAACTCATTATACTTAGATATAAGACCTACGTCCATATAAGTAGTAACGGTGTTTAAACATTCGTGCTTTCGAGTAAAGTCAGTTTTAATTCCAAAGACAACAGTGTCCATCGTGAAACTTAACTTTCTCATGTATTCGCTTGTTTCTCTCGATAAGCTTTTAATTACAGTCCAAACAATATAGTTGGCTAAAATAAAAAAATAAAGATTTTAGTTTCGATCAATGCATTGCACTTCACTCACCTATAGTTTTTGTTTTAGTGTTTGCTATTAAGACTAATAACTGTTTCAAATACTTTTCACATCTAACTATTATGCTTTCATTTCCGTGCAGATGGATTGACGTATCGTAAAATAATTTAGTAAAAATTTTATTCCATTTCATTGGATACTTTTTTCCAAGCTCATCGATTGTTGATTTGTAACTTTTGTCTTTAATGTTATACAGTTTAGCTAGCTTAATTTCGAACTCTATCAATTCTATTACATCTTTTTTTAATTTTAAATTAGTATGATTCGGATATAAGTATTCGACTGTGTTCAGAATCCACAACTCGTACGATTTGATGAAGTGTTTAAATTTTTCAGGAAGCATTAAAATTGGTTGTGGTAAATTCAAGTCTCCTCGTTCCATCTAAAAATCACAAGTGTAATAGTCCAGTCAATTTCAATTTTCAGATTACTTTAAACAATCAAATTTATAATTTACTAATTCTGAAGAAGCTTATCAATTAAGTGAAACGTTAATTTATAATAAATAAATTTAAAATTTGGCTTTTAAAACTCAAAAAAAAACAAAATAGTTAATTTATTAAGCCAAAAAAAAAAATTATAGTCCGGTCAATCGTAGTTTTTGATGGAAAGTTTTGGAGGAGTTTTGATATTTGAGTTTTTTATGTTTTTCAGGTCGCTAAAAACGAATTTGAAGTGTCCAATGCGACAAAGCACGGCGCGACGGAAATGTTCCAGGATGTGGTTTCTAGAACGTCCAATAAACGATATTTATACGTCATTAAAGGACGTCTCTATTTAGTCATTGTATGACGTTTCTACAATGTCCCATAGATATTTAGCAAACGTTATTCAAACGTTTGCTAAACCTGGTGGCAAACCTCAAATTCATGTTCAGCGACCCAAAAAACATAAAAAAAACTAAATATCAAAACTCCTCCAAAAGTCCTTTTGAAGCACCATTTGACTGGACTATAAAGAGAATGAAGTTGGAGTTAACTTACATATAAAATATTTTTTGAAGTATTTTTCATATCAATAAAAACGTGAAACTTGAGCAGTGGATAAATAGCGAGAAATCTCACTAATTTAGCCACTTGAATGGACCAATTGTAGCCATCTTGTTGCCAATTTAAATCGACTAACGGCCAACCTTTTAAATTTCTAACTAAATTTTTTAAGTTGTTTACGTATTTATTTTCTAAATGGGCATTATGTACGCAATTTTTATAAAATTCTTGAATTTTGCGAAAATACTTATCGTCCGATTTGCTAGTAGTTGTTAGAATTTTTTCTAAACGTTCGTTTATTGTTTGGGATGTCAATTGCCAATGATTCCAGTTTGGTTGTACGTCTAACTTGGAAGCCCTTTCAATCCAACTACCACAGGTGTAATCGTAAAAATCGTTACAGGGGTTTGTGGTTTTATTAAATGTAAAACCTTAGAAAAAATTGTATTAACTTTTAAAAAATTGTTCAATTCTTACCATTTTCTTCAATATTCGACCTATTCGACCATAGAAAGAAAGGTATATTACCATTATCACCATTTGCAACTATTATTTTAACAATTCTACAAGTAAATGGAACTTAATTAAATTTGACAATTTATTTTCATTACTTACAATATTAAAAACACATTCATTGTCGTAATTCTAAAAGTGTATTAACCCTAACTTTTATATCAATTTAAAAAGACCTAATGCAGGAAGCAGGAAATATCTAAAATTGATAACCGATTTTGAACATCCAAAAATATTCATTTTTACAAACTTCTAAATTTACATTTTTCCATCAATTTATACCTAAGACATGCTTCAAAATATTTACAAATTACTTAATAATCAAAACTACATTAAATTAGATTGCAGGTTGAAGGCAAATTGCTCTAATTTTGTTTTTGTTGTAAACTACGCACTGTAAAAAATTTAAACAACAAAAAATAATCCAATTAAGTGGATTTTTGTTTGCAGGCCATTTTATATTACTTTCTACGTTTTAAATATTAATAACTTATAGTAAAAAAAACAACGTCCAAAGTTATTTAAATTATAATTAAACTACTATTCCCATCTTGTTTTCTTTCGAGTTGTTGGGGGTGGAGGTGGAGGTTGATCCGAACTTGCAGTAAACTAAAAATGAATTTTTTAAATTAATTTTATACAGGGTTTTATTCACACAATAAGAAGTACATGGATCATCGGAAATGCGCAGTAAAGTCCTAAAGAGAGAAATAGAGAGAGTGGGGGAAGTAGGATGGGGATTGGTTTAGAGAAATGGAGAGTGGGGGAAGTAGAATAGGGATTGATTTTCCACACAAACACAATAAAAACCACATGGATCATCGGAAATGCGCAGTAAGGTCCGAAAGAGAGAGATAGAGAAAGTGGGTGAAGTAGGATAGGGATTGGTTTAGAGAAATGGGGCGTGGTCTGTCATCATAGTGTCACCATTGCTATCATATGTCAATGTTGTGTCTAAATTTGGTAACGTAGGTAACGTATAATATTATTTCATTATATCTCCTTTATATAGGAGATATAAATATTGAGAATGGAGGAAGTAGGATAAGGATTGGTTAGAAAATAGGGTTTCCCAAACTGTTGGTCCGTGAAAAAATAAACAAAGCGATTTTTTTTGATTATGTGTCATTATCTACCCTTCAAAAAGGTGCTCCGTCAAAATTAAGAAACCCTCAAAGTGCTCCATCGGAGAAAAAGTTTGGGAAACCCTGGTTTAGAAAAATAGGGAGGAGGGGAAGTAGGATAAGGGATGGTTTAGAGCGCCGTCTGCGTGGATCTGTCGTAGTTTGACACTACTATAAAGTCATACCAATCCAATAAACTGCAACTAGAGGCGCTAGTGCATCAGGGAACAATGGAAACTGTAATAAAATGTCTTACACTGGAGTAATGTCATCATATTGTCACTGTCTATTTGATATCGACAAAATTAAAGCTACATTCAGAAAACAGCGACTGTACCCCCTCCTATTTAACTGTGCTGTGATTGGTGTCGCAAACAGGCCCGGATTGGCCCACCGGGAAATCGGGAAGTTCCCGGTAGGCCGTAGGCCTAACGGGGCCTGTGGCCGATTCTACGAAGAAATTTATTTTGTAACTTGATTCTTCTTTATATCGTCTGGATAAGAAACTCTCTCGGTAATTCATGGAATCCTTTTGACATGCTTTCTGACAGAATCAGATCATCAGATCAGCTTATGATTATGGCCACCGAAAAGGCTTTATTTTTGGATATTAGTAATGAATTAGTCATCTATCAACTCTCGTGCTAATGCAGCCACCAGCCTGCTTGCAAACCTGCTTCGGTTTTAAATTTTTAATTAGATTAAGCTCATCTGATGATGCATTATTTTTAGTTGTAAGTGGTTTTCGTTTACTTTGTATTGTTAATTTTTTGAATTGATAAATAATCTATTTAAAAAATACTTTTCATTTAAGCCTTTCTGACCTTGAAATGTCAAAATTTTTGCCTGCGGCGCTTTTTAAAATTTTATACTGTGTGGGGGCCGGTGGTCGGCTACGAATCCCGGTAAATAATTTGCTTCCAATCCGGCCCTGGTCGCAAATGTCAATATGAAATTTGCACCAGTCACAACAAAATGTCTAATTGACTATCGGTAAAATAAATTCCTATGTTCCCTGAAGTGGAGCCATCTACCTTATTTTCACAGCGTATGTCATCGCACGATTTTGAGCGATTGGTATGACGTTATAGTAGTGTCAACTACGACAGATCCACGCAGACGACGGTTTAGAGTAATAGGTAGGTAGTGCTCAGTCACCATAGTTACCATAAACTGTCAAGTGTCAATCTGTCACCATATGCCAATGTCGTTATCTGTCACCATAATTAAATGTCAGAAGGGGGTCATCTGTCACCCAACACATTATGTCAATTTCATGGTCATTTGTCATCATATGTCATATCATATGGCAGGTGGAGTTATCTATCATTCCATCTGTCATCACATATGTCATTTCAGAGATTGGTTTAGACCAGGGTTTCTCAAACTGTGCTCTACGAGCACTAGTGCTTCGCGGGAAGGTAGCAAGTGCTCCGTGAAAAAATATTACTTTCTAAGATTCATTGATTATGTGTCATTATCTACCCTTCAAATTACACAAGGTGCTCCATAAAAATTCAAAGACCCTCAAAGTGCTCCATCAGAGAAAAAGTTTGGAAAACCCTGGTTTAGAGAGATAGGGAATGAACGTAATCTGTCACCATAGTTACTATATGTCAAATGTTAATCTGTCACTATAGGGGGGTCTTCTGTTATGCCATATGTCATTTCACCGGTAATTTTATGTCATGTGAGTCAGCTGTCATCCCCCAATCCATCTGTTAACCCATCTGTCATCCAATATGTCATTTCACCTGTCATTCCATCTCTCATCCCATCTGTTATCAAACCTATCATCATTTAATCTCACAGATGAGTTTGACATACAGGATGAGTGATATTTAGGATGAGATGATAGATGAGACTAGATGATAGATGAGACTAGATGACAGATGAGACTTACACACATTGAGAGACCAGATGAGATGATATGACATAATATTAAACTGACAGATGAGATTGACAGATAATATTCATAGATAGAGAGAATCAATATTCTAGAAGAGGCATAAACAGACAGAGGGAGAAGAAATTGCACAAAGCGCGCGTTTATGATCTAGTACAGAGATAGTCACCATAGTTAGTATATGTCAAATGTTAATCTGTCACCATAGGGGGGGGGGGTCTTCTGTTATACCATGTCATTTCACCAGTAATTTCATATGTCATGTGAGTCATCTGTTATCAAATCTGTCATTTCATCTCACAGATGAATTTGACATAATATAGAATGAGTGACAGATAGGATGAGATGACAGATGAGACTGACACACGCATTGAGATGACACATGAGACGATATGACATAATATTAGACTGACAAATGACATTGACAGATAATATTCATAGATAGAAGAGGCATAAACAAACAAAGAGAGAAGAAAGCGCGCATTATGATCTAGTACAGAGAAAATTGGCATGTGCCAAGTTGAAAAAGACCCTGAGAGAAAACTATAAATGGATAACAATAATCAATTCACAGTAAAAAACTATTTACCTGATTTACATATTGGGCCTTGAAGGCTGCCTTCATGGCTGAAAGTCTATCTGTAGCTGGACCAGATTTAGACGGCGTCGAAGAAGAAGAATTTTGACCTGTACTTTGAGGACGTCCAACTTTCTCCTTGTACCCTAATCCTAAACCACCGACATTTGGATTTTGATCCTTCTTCTTAAACCTACAAAAACATAAATTACTTGACCGCATTTTAAACGTTTTAGAAAAACCAACCTGGCTTTACGGAACCACGAACTTTGTAAAGCTAAATCGAGAACTTCTTGGGGTACTTCTTGGTTGGCGGCTTCTAAATTTCTCACAATATGTCCGGCAAATTCTTTATCTTTATCTGTGAGTAATGTATACGCCGTACCTTGTGTACCGGCACGTCCTGTTCGCCCTACTCGATGAGTATGAGTATCGATGTCTCTCGCAATGTCGAAATTTACAACTGTACGAACGTGCGGTATATCTAAACCACGAGCTGCTACGTCTGTAGCAACCTACAATCTTAACAATAATAACTTTGTACCGACAGATAATTAAAAAACAAACCAGAAGGGGGCACTCGTTTTTTTTAAATGCAGTTATAATACGATTACGATCTGCTTGTTCCATATCTCCGTGCAACAACAAACACTCAAATTCTTTTAATTTTAAATCATTAGCCACCTAATAAAAGTACATAAATTACACCTAGACGACTATTTACTACTAAACAAACCTGTTCTGCGTCTAATTTTTTTGTAACGAACAAAAGAATAGAGCCGGCAGATAATAATTCCACCAAACGACTGTATAACCAATTTTTCTTAGCTTGTTGATTTGCGAGCAACACTACATGTTGCGTTACATCTTCGGACGCTTGTCCAGTGATACCCTGAGATATTCGAACAGGATCTTTTAGAGCGTCACGAGCTAACTTTTCGATGCGTTTACGAAAAGTTGCACTAAATAAAAGCGTCTGCCTATCGGGTCTCACATGATTGCATACGGATCGAACTTGAGGCTCGAAACCCAACTCGAACATACGATCGGCTTCGTCCAACACAAGAAAAGTTACACGTTGTAAATTAGTTGCTCCACATTTCACTAAATCTATAATACGCCCGGGTGTTGCCACAACAATTTCTGCACCTTCTTTCAAAGCCTACGAATAGTTGAAATTTAGTTAAACGCTTGGTTTTTTAGGCGACACTTACTTGACTTTGTTCCCATTTCGATCCACCACCGTACGCACAAATCACTCTTAAGTCAAAAACACGACAGAATCGTTTTGTCTCGTTGTATATTTGTAACGCTAACTCTCTTGTAGGAGCTAAAATAAGGGCGATAGGACCTTCACCTTCTTCGACTGGTTTTTGTACAGAAACGTGAATCAATAACGGCCAAATAAAGGCTGCAGTTTTTCCACTACCTACAAAAATTTTAAGCGTTAAAAAAGTCTTAAATTTTACGAATTCACTTACCTGTTTGTGCAATACCCAACAAATCGCGCCCAGCTAAACCGCACGGAACAGCTTGAGACTGAATTGGAGTTGGCGTCGTGTATTCCGCTTTAATTATTGCTTTCAACAACTTATCGTCGAAATTAAAATGTCCAAAAGAGGATACGGGTTTAGGTGGTGCAGTTCCACTAACTGTTAATCCGAGTGTTTTACGTAAATCGTTGACTTGTTGCAAAGTTAAAGCGTTTATTTCCTCATGAGGAGTATAGAAATCTTTACGAAAGGGTTGGTATTCGATTTCTGAATGATCTATAGGTGGTAAAGGATCAATTATTCTCTTACGGTCGGGTGCGATAGGATTTCCATCTTCGTCATACTCAACGTCGGGCATGTCTTCTTCGACGGGTGCTAAACCGGCAGTTGGATTTTCCTCCATGTAACGATAGTAAGATTCTTCGTCATCCTCTTCTTCTAAATCGTCTCTAATTCCTGAAGGTTTTACAATTGTCGGTTCGGGTTTTGATTTCACTTGTTTTTCGATTCCGGCCATATAAGCGTCAAGAGGATCTTCGTCTTCGTCGTCGTTTGTGTCATCTTCTTTTTCTTCGACATTTTGAGTGGGACTACCCGGTGCCGGTATATACGCCAGTGCGGGTGTACTTTCATCTTCTTCGTCTTCAAAATACCTAAGAAAAAGAATGAGTTAACATAAATCACAACTTCTAATAGCAAACTTACTCATCTTCGGTACCTGCTCGTTTACGACTTCCACCCCAAGCAGCAGAAAGAGCATTTTGACTAATAGCGTTCATTGTCGAATAGCCCTGTTTACTAACACCACTCGTTGGAGGTGGTGGAACTGCATTGTGACTTGTAGTGCGTTTGGTATTTGGCAATACAAATCCGGTGTAACCGGGATAGCCAAAACCACTCATTTTTAATTCAAATTAATTTAAAAATCTAGTTTAATTCTATTTACCGTTTACACATATTAGGTTATGTATATTTATTATGACGTAATTTTTAAGAACTGTCATTTTTTTCATTAGACCTAATTACTATTTGTTCTAAATTTTTAAATGTTTATTTTTTTGAATAACAAAATGTGTCCGTGAAGTTAGCAGTGGGACTTTTGAATTTAAAAAAAAGCTCTCGTGAATCGTTAGTAAATCGTTAGTAAGTGATAGTAAGTCCATTTCCGACGTTAGTAAGTCAAAAATAACGGAAATATTCATATTTAAAAAAACCACTGCTAACTTCGCGGCAGCAGTGGGACTATTTTTTAAAATTTTGAAACTTGTGTAAACATTTAGGTAATCGTTAGTAAGTGATAGTAAGTCGATTACCGACGTTAGTAAGTCAAAAATAGCCGAGTTAAAAACCAAAAACAAGTGTGAAGTTAGCAGTGGGAGTATGTCCGATCGAGCTGAAATTTTGCAATCCTTTAGAGGATCGTTAGTAAGTGATAGTAAGTCAATTCCCGACGTTAGTAAGTCAAAAATAGCCGAGTTACAAACCAAAAACTAAACGTGAAGTTAGCAGTGGGAGTATGTCCGATCGAGCTGAAATTTTGCAATCGTTTAGAGAATCGTTAGTAAGTGATAGTAAGTCAATTCCCGACGTTAGTAAGTCAAAAATAGCCGAGTTACAAACCAAAAACTAAACGTGAAGTTAGCAGTGGGAGTATGTCCGATCGAGCTGAAATTTTGCAATCGTTTAGAGAATCGTTAGTAAGTGATAGTAAGTCAATTCCCGACGTTAGTAAGTCAAAAATAGCCGAGTTACAAACCAAAAACTAAACGTGAAGTTAGCAGTGGGAGTACATCAGATCGAGATGAAATTTTGCAATCGTTTAGAGAATCGTTAGTAAGTGATAGTAAGTCAATTCCCGACGTTAGTAAGTCAAAAATAGCCGAGTTACAAACCAAAAACTAAACGTGAAGTTAGCAGTGGGAGTACATCAGATCGAGATGAAATTTTGCAATCGTTTAGAGAATCGTTAGTAAGTGATAGTAAGTCAATTCCCGACGTTAGTGAGTCAAAAATAGCCGAGCTACAAACCAAAAACTAAGCGCGAAGTTAGCAGTGGGAGTATGTCCAATCGAGCTGAAACTTTGCAATCCCTTAGAGAATCGTTAGTAAGTGATAGTAGATCAATTCCTGACGTTAGTAAGTAAAAAATAGCTGAGTTAGAAACCAAAAACTAAACGTGAAGTTAGCAGTGGGAGTATGTCCGATTGAGCTGAAATTTTGGAATCCTTTAGAGAATCGTTAGTAAGTGATAGTAAGTCAATTCCCGACGTTAGTAAGTCAAAAATAGCCGAGTTACAAACCAAAAACTAAGCGCGAAGTTAGCAGTGGCAGTATGGCCGATCGAGCTGAAACTTTGCAATCCTTTAGAGAATCGTTAGTAAGTGATAGTAAGTCAATTCCCGACGTTAGTAAGTCAAAAATAGCTGCGTTAAAAACCAAAAGCGAAACGTGAAGTTTGCAGTGGGAGTATCTCCGATCGAGCTGAAATTTTGTAATCCTTTACAGAATCGTTAGTAAGTGATAGTAAGTTAATTCCCGACGCTAGTAAGTCAAAAATAGCCGAGTTACAAACCAAAACTACACGTGAAGGTAGCAGTAGGGGTATGTCCGATCGAGCGGAAACTTTGCAATACTTTAGAGAATCGTTAGTAAGTGATAGTAAGTCAATTCCCGACGTTAGTAAGTCAAAAATAGCCGTGTTACGAACCAAAAACTAACCGTGAATTTAGCAGTGGGAGTACCTACATCCGATCGAGCTGAAATTTTGCACTCGTTTAGAGAATCGTTAGTAAATGATAGTAAATCAATTTCCGACGTTAGTAAGTCCAAAATACACATTCTTTGATAGCCATGGTATAGTAGTCCGAACGAAAGATGAATACACCACGTGACCAAATCTGTGCGAAGCGTGGCTTCAGAACTTAGTGGCGGAGCTAATTATTTTTTCTTAAAAAAATTATTTTTAAAAGTTATTCAAAATAATTATTTAAATTTTTGTTTGAAGAACTTTGTACGTACACCGTTTAATGCGCGATTTACACTACGAATACCTCAGGAACGTTACACTTTTGGTTAATGGAATGAAACTTGGGACATAGTTTACTTGGACCATATTGGTAAATTTTGTACGATGAGATCATAGAAATATTCGATAGGGGCGCTGCAATATTTCGTGGGTGCTGAATTGATTTGTCACAATGACGAATTCATCTGAACATCCAACATGAACAACATTGGCATAAAACAGCCATTTTTTTCTCTGGTGCTGTAAGAACGCTCTTTCAAATATTTTGACAGTAAAATGAGCTCGAGTAAAATGATACTGCACTTTTGGTTAATGGAATGGAACTCGGCGAAGAGTTTACTGGAACCATTATGGAGTAATTTTGTCCGATGAGACCAAAGAAATGTTCGAGGGGCCGCTGTCGCTGTACATCCCTCTTATTTCAAGATCTGATGTTAGCCGTATTTTTTTGTGAGAAGTCTTGTTACCATACATTGTGAGGGTGCTGAATCTATCAAGAATCCATCTGATCAACTCCTGGGACTTAAAATTGCCATCTTTTACTCTAGTGCTGTAAAAACGCTCTTTCAAGTTTTAAAATCACTCTATTTTGTTTTTTTTTTGTTTATCGGTTTTTATTTGGTCTCATCGGACAGAATTTTTCTATATGGTTCCAGTCAACAGATCTACTGAGTTTCAATCCATTAACCAAAAGTGTAGTATCATTTTATTGAACCCCTCTTAGCCCTTTTAAAACATGCCAAGGAGGAAAATAACGGTTTTACAATGACAAGAAGAAAAGTAACTGTTTTACGCATATAGAGATACTCACACGGATTCAGCATGGTCACAGGTCGATTCAGCACCTTTGTAATATACGGTAGCGGAACTTATCAGTTATCACCAAAAAATTCCACTAATATCTTATTTTGAAGAAAAGGGGATGTATAGCGCCTCCTCGAATATTTCTTTGGTCTCATCGGACAAAATTGTACTATATGGTTATACTATATGTGTGGAGTTTCATTCCATTAACCAAAACTTGAACGTACCTGAGGTATATTCTTCGTGCATAGCTGGCTTTAAAGGTGTACAGCGGCCCCCATCGAACTTTTTTTTGATCTTATCGGACAAAATTAATCTATAAGTTTTCAGTAAACTATCTACCGAGTTTCATTACATTAACCAAAAGTGCAACATTCCTTAGTTTTTAGTCTCGTAACCCCCGTACTACTAATTAATAATTAATTACTGGATTAATACTTTGTGAATGACATCTACCCATTGTGCTTCTAATTATTTTGCTTCGACAAAATTAATGTAGAGTAACTGACACGTCTAAGGGTGTGAGCAAATTAAGAGTAGAGAGTTTACATAGAGTGGTTTGAAATTTCAGCTTAAATCATATGTCACTATAAGGATGCAATATGCTCTATGCTCTCAGCTTTCAATTTCAGCACCCGAAAACGCTGTGGTCTATGCTATGCTCTAGGCTCTATGCTCGAAACTTTTAATTTGCGCACACCCTTAGCGACCTTAAATGCGCAGAAGAGCAAGTGAGAAAGCTGTAGAAAAAGACGCCCAAACATTGTTTTTACCGAGGGGTGAACCACTGTTCTGAATTTGTACACTGACTGCAGATGACTACTGTCGACAGCTCAATTTTTGAACATTGACTGCAGAGAGTGGATAATCCCTCGGTTTTCGCAATGGCTTTCATGTTGTATTATGTAACCTTCTTTAGGGGTAGTCCAAAATTTTGCTTTCTTCGCAGATCGCTAGAGCAAACTCAACGTAACCTGAGCACACCACGTGATGACCGTTAAAGTTGCGCAGTAGTTTTGTACTGCCGTTGCTTAGAAACGGACGTAGACAGTGTCGTCGTATAGTTATTACATAACTTTTGTCGAAGCAAAATAATTACAGGCATATTAATAATGTGGACATCTCATTTCTAAAGTATTAAATCAGTAATTAATTATTATTAATACTTCAAATAAAAATTTAAATGCCTCGCGCAGGTTTCGTCACGTGGTGTGCTCAGGTTAAGTTGGGACCACTCTAAGATCTGGCAATTACTCTAATAACTATACGACGGCACACGATACTGTCTAAGGGGTTTGTTTTTAAGCAACGGCATTACAAAACCATTGCGCAACTTAACGGTAATCACGTGGTGTACTCATCTTTCCTTGAGATTACCCACGTTTATTTTCAAAATAATTAACAAACATTTCAAATAAATAGGACAATATTAATAGAAGTATTATACAATATGTTGCGGGTAAAGCTAGCAGGGAGGATAGACTAGGATTTAAGACTACCCGGCTAAAGTTAGTTTCACCCACGACCAATGGTCGAGATCCCAAAACCCGTGAATTTCGGGGGGAGGCTTTTTTATGATTGATATTCATTGTTGGCATGGTAAAAACGTAAAAATGCAATTTAGCCTGGGTACCACTTTTAAATTTTTTGCATTAGGCCTCTATTTTGAAAAATGGCCGCTGGTAAAAGAGAATGGATATACAGAAGCCTTATATGTATTATGTATCTTCTCGTTCTCTGTCAAGTTGAACACTCGCCAGTAGTAAAGAGAGAGGTACCGCAGATAATTTATGTTTCCCTATGCTGCTAACTCAAGAAGCATTCTGCGACAACTTTCTAAGTATTCTTCAAAACTTACTCTACTCCTTAGGGCAGTTTGACATGAACTAACTATTTAGTAACTGTTAGTTACTAAGTTGGTTACTAAATGAACTCAAGGAGCAAAAACACGGGAATCTAAGCTTTAACGTCAACGTCAAAATGGGCGGATAAATTTTGACGTTGACGTTAAAGCTTAGATTCCCGTGTTTTTGCTCCTTGAGTTCATTTAGTAACCAACTTAGTAACTAACAGTTACTAAATAGTTAGTTCATGTAAAACAGACCTTAGACAGTGGTAGCGCTGAAACGGGATTTCAATCTCAATGATGTAAGAGAGCCATAGTCTTGCCATTTCTGCTTGAGACTCTAATGCCCGTATTTATAGACAGATCTCAAGCACTTGCTCGGACTCAAGTCCGAGACGGGGCCGGTTGCTATTGGTTTCTATTGTATAATACAATAGAAACCAATAGCAACCGGCCTCGTCTCAGTCTTGAGTACGAGCAAGTGCTTGAGATCTGTCTATAAATACGGGCATAAGGCATCTTGACACATCACGCATGCACGAATAGAACTGTTTAAGATTTATTTTATTGTATCTTCGTTCTTAACTTCGTTTTCATAACTTTTGCCCGTTTTGCGCTGCCATTTTTCGAAATAGCGGCCAAACGCCAAAAACTTAAAAGTGGTACCCTCGCTAAATTGCATTTTTACCATGTCAAAAATAAATATCATTCATAAAAAAGGTTCCCTTCAAAAACGCACGGGTTTTGGTATCTCGACCGGACTACAATGGATAAAATCCGAAATGTGATTGAAATAATACATGCTTCGGACTTTACCCGGGTAAACCGCGCTCTACCCAATTTCACTTGGTTAATGATAGTCGTTGCACAATTTTTAACCACGCTGTAATGAAATGAATCATTTATTTAAATACGTTTTTAACACTTTACTTCTCTTAAATTGATTTATATCCTATTCTTTTATTGAAACTTTCCTTTTGTCATATAATTATACAGGGTGTCTACAAATAACACCGATAAACGTTAACAGCGGTTTCCTGGGACCAAAATAGGACATTTGCTTCTCTTGCTTCTCTTATATTGCAATAAGTTGGGGTTAAAATTTAACAAAAAATCATTTTATCTCCAAAAGTACTCTAACTATTTTAAGAATTTTTATACTGAATGCATATTTTATAATATAAAATTATTTTATAATGCATATTTTATAATATAAAATATGCATGAAAATCGCACAACTAATTACGCGACTTTTTTAAATTTTAACCCCAACTTTGAGAACCTCTAACTTTGTAGGGGTGAGTTTTTTCATATAATTGCAAGAGGAGTAAATCTCTTATTTTGGTTCCAGCAAATTGTAGACGTTTGGTCCACGTTTTGGTCAGATGTTATTCGGGGACATACTGTATATTTAGTCAACCCTTAACTGTGATTTACTACCTGCTGCCTACTGCACTACCTACTACAAAACGATGTCATTTCAAAGCAGCTGGAAATTTTGTAGTTCAAAATGCTATTTTTGTAGCTTGTCTTGTTAAAATAAATAAAAATTACGGTTAATTATTATATTATTACAATATTGATTAATGTTCGCTTTAGCCCATTGTTTATAACTTTATAACCCTTATAACCTTAACCATAGCACAAAAACCTCATTGGATAACAATAAAAATACCGATCAATTAAACACCAGGTATATTACAATGACTTTAATCAAATTAACTTGTCTAAGCACAAGTATACCCTGTATACTATCAGTATGGTTGCGCGATAGATGTAAGATAGTTTTTTAGGACGCTGTAATTCGAATGCAAATAAAAACTTAGTTACAAAGCTTTTGGGTTTTCTGGCCTTATATTAATTTATATGGACAATACACTCCCAGCGTTTCGTGGGTTCTTTCCGACTTATCCTGTACACAAAACTTAGTTTCAATTTTGACCTAGTAACATGCTATTGGAGATATTACTAAATTTTGACTATTTAAAACTATAACCATTACCTAATTAAAATAGGGGCCTGTCTTCAATTACTATACTTGCTATTCTTTAAAGAACTGCTAAAAAAATTTCAACTCCATTGGACATACTGCCAGTACTAATTTCACATTTAGTTTTTGGTTTGTAACTCCGCTATTTCTAAGTAAAGCGTGGTTTACACAAAAAATAGTTAAACGTAATATTTACTATGGTGAAGTCATGAGTCATGATAGTTATCGTTTAAGTCAAGCAGTGTAAAAGTAACTATCAAACTCTTTACATAACGACAGTCTCATGAGCGTAACAGTAGTTTTCATGACAACAGCTAACGTGTTTTACTATCACCGTGTAGAACACCCTTTACTACCTTCAGAAATGTACTTAGTATAACTTACTAACGATTCTCTATAAGTCTAAAAGATGGCAAAATATCATAGTACTAATGTGAATTTCTCGTTTTTGGTTTGTAACTCGACTATTTTTGACTTACTATCACTTACTAACGATTCTCTAAAGGATTCCAAAATTTCAGCTCGATCGGACTTACTCCCACTGCTAACTTCACGTTTAGTTTTTGGTTTTTAACTGGGCTATTTTTGACTTAATAACGTCGGGAAATGACTTACTATCACTTACTAACGATTCTCTAAAGGATTCCAAAATTTCAGCTCGATCGGACTTACTCCCACTGCTAACTTCACGTTTAGTTTTTGGTTTTTAACTGGGCTATTTTTGACTTAATAACGTCGGGAAATGACTTACTATCACTTACTAACGATTCTCTAAAGGATTCCAAAATTTCAGCTCGATCGGACATACTCCCACTGCTAACTTCACGTTTAGTTTTTGGTTTTTAACTAGGCTATTTTTGATTTACTAACGTCGGGAAATGACTTACTATCATTTACTAACGATTCTCTAAACGATTGCAAAATTTCAGCTCGATCGGACATACTCCCACTGCTAACTTCACGTTTAGTTTTTGGTTTGTAACTCGGCTATTTTTGACTTACTAACGTCGGGAATTGACTTACTATCACTTACTAACGATTCTCTAAACGATTGCAAAATTTCAGCTCGATTGGATGTACTCCCACTGCTAACTTCACATTTAGTTTTTGGTTTGTAACTCGGCTATTTTTGACTTACTAACGTCGGGAATTGACTTACTATCACTTACTAACGATTCTCTAAACGATTGCAAAATTTCAGCTCGATTGGATGTACTCCCACTGCTAACTTCACGTTTAGTTTTTGGTTTGTAACTCGGCTATTTTTGACTTACTAACGTCGGGAATTGACTTACTATCACTTACTAACGATTCTCTAAACGATTGCAAAATTTCAGCTCGATTGGATGTACTCCCACTGCTAACTTCACATTTAGTTTTTGGTTTGTAACTCGGCTATTTTTGACTTACTAACGTCGGGAATTGACTTACTATCACTTACTAACGACCCTCTAAAGGATTGCAAAATTTCAGCTCGATCGGACATACTCCCACTGCTAACTTCACGTTTCGCTTTTGGTTTTTAACGCAGCTATTTTTGACTTACTAACGTCGGGAATTGACTTACTATCACTTACTAACGATTCTCTAAACGATTGCAAAATTTCAGCTCGATTGGATGTACTCCCACTGCTAACTTCACATTTAGTTTTTGGTTTGTAACTCGGCTATTTTTGACTTACTAACGTCGGGAATTGACTTACTATCACTTACTAACGATTCTCTAAACGATTGCAAAATTTCAGCTCGATCGGACATACTCCCACTGCTAACTTCACGTTTAGTTTTTGGTTTGTAACTCGGCTATTTTTGACTTACTAACGTCGGGAATTGACTTACTATCACTTACTAACGACCCTCTAAAGGATTGCAAAATTTCAGCTCGATCGGACATACTCCCACTGCTAACTTCACACTTGTTTTTGGTTTTTAACTCGGCTATTTTTGACTTACTAACGTCGGGAATCGACTTACTATCACTTACTAACGATTACCTAAATGTTTACACAAGTTTCAAAATTTAAAAAAATAGTCCCACTGCTGCCGCGAAGTTAGCAGTGGTTTTTTTAAATATGAATATTTCCGTTATTTTTGACTTACTAACGTCGGAAATGGACTTACTATCACTTACTAACGATTTACTAACGATTCACGAGAGCTTTTTTTTAAATTCAAAAGTCCCACTGCTAACTTCACGGACACATAATCTCTGGGTAAATGGAAAAAAATTTTCTCCAAATCCTTCAAATTAAGGCTTTTTCAAATAATAAAGACTACCATTTTTATTAGAAGTAAAATCACCCTCAGACCACTCCTCAAGGAGCTAGAGTCGTAAGAGCACCGTATGTTGTAGAAAACGACATAATACATTTGTATTTCCTTTTCACTTATTTTGATAGATTTCTTATGGCAACTAAGTCAGTCACTCTATTTGGTTATGATAGATAATTTTGTACTCTATAATTTTTATTAAAAGTAAAATCATCCTCAGATCACCCCTCAAGGAGCTAGAGTCGTAAGAGCACCGTATGTTGTAGAAAACGACATAATACATTTGTTTTTTCTTTACACTTATTTTGATAGATTTCTTATAGCAACTAAGTCAGATACTTTAATTGGTTATGATAGATACTTTTGTGCTCTATAATTTTTCATAGAGGTAAAATTACCGTCAGATCACTCCTCAAGGAGCTAGAGTCGTAAGAGCACCGTATGTTGTAGAAAACGACATAATACATTTGTTTTTCCTTTTCACTTACTATGATAGATTTCTTAAGGCAACTAAGTCAGACACTCTAATTGGTTATGATAGATAATTTTGTACTCTATAATTTTTATTAAAGGTAAAATCATCCTCAGATCACTCCTCAAGGAGCTAGAGTCGTAAGAGCACCGTATGTTGCAAAAACGGCATAATACATTTGTTTTTTCTTTTCACTTACTATGATTGATTTCTTATGGCAACTAAGTCAGACACTCTAATTGGTTATGATAGATAATTTTGTACTCTATAATTTTTATTAAAGGTAAAATCATCCTCAGATCACTCCTCAAGGAGCTACAGTCGTAAGATCACCGTATGTCGTAGAAAACGACACAATACATTTGTTTTTTCTTTTCAC